>JASANE010015928.1:0-17935 GCA_030248225.1 Trileptium ribeirensis
TTATGTTTAGTTGCTACTCATTCAGTTGCGTATTGCTATTAGAACAGCATGGGTTGCAAGACATTTGCGCCCCTCACCTCAGGGTTACTTTGTAGTTACTGCTATGGAAAATCATTGAGGCATTGAGTAAAATAAATGAATAACGAAAATATAAGTAAATGTCGTATTGATTTCAAAACTAACTAAGAACTGTATATAAATATAAATGTAAAGTGCAGTAATGCAATAATAAATACATTATTTAAAGTCCAAAAATAATTTTAAAACTTAGTTCAGACACGAAATTTTTTTAATAAAATCAACACAGAACACATGTAAATTTACATGCTACGTACCTGTACTAAGGCTTGAAATTGCTATCAAAGTCGCTCTTCGTAAATGCGATAGTAGTAGTAGTATATGGCATATTTTCGGAAGTTTCTCAAAAATAGATTCAATCACGCGAAATTATTTTGTCGTTTTTGTGCATTAATATATTTATATGTTTTCATTCCTTTGGTGCGTACAAGAAAATAAAAATAGCAATTTAGCAATCGCAAAAATGCAATATTTGTTCTTGCTATCAGCGCGTTATACTGTATCTCGATTCGACAAACAACAGAATGATATAAAGAATAAGAAAAGCGTCAAAACAATCGCGTTTAAAACCTAATAAAGACAGTAGAAAGGCGAGGCATTTACGGGAGGCCTAAAAATCAAATATTTTGCAAATGATCGGTCAACACTAAACTTAAACACATACATCTAATTTTGAGTAACATCGAAAATGTCGTAGCCTTCTCCGAGTTTTCGCATTAGGTCCTCGGGTAGTTGAATCGGTTGTCGATGATCCTCGAGTTGTGGGTTCACCGTCACAGAATAGTCCCCGCAAACGTAGATTTTAGCCTTTGTTTGAGCTGGAAGGGCCGTCTTCCGGACCGGGACGACAGGAGTACCGTTTTCGTTGAAACTGACTGTTCTCCAAACGCCCCGTTTGATACCAGCGTCGTACGCTTGATTGAGATCGTCCAAAACCGCCAGCGCGCCCGGTCTTGGTTTATAGTAGATGGGTGGTGATCCGGGTTTGAATTTGATATCCACTTGAACGTCCTTTAGGCAACCGAGCTCTGGCTCGAGGCTTGAACAGATCCGGTAATTCGGAAAAAAGTTGCTTGCACGCCTTTTGGAGAGACTGATCCGCATCGGTATGTACGTATGGTTAGATGGTTTTTAGGTCGGATCGATACGATGGACGTATGCACCGTAGTAATGTTATAACGTACATGCCCAAATCGAGGATGCCGTCACGACCAAGGATGTTGAGGTCACCCTTTGATGCCACTGTTAACGGAATTCGAACAGTGTATCCCGGAATAGCCACTGTTGCGTTGAACGTGCCTTTGTCCGAAAGGGGATCGAACGTTGCCGCTTCGTAACGGTGAGGTTCAGGCGAAAGAATGGGCTTCCCAAGGACGGTCCACACATGATCCATGCAGAAAATGTCGCCGGTGCCGGTGTCCATTTTGAAAATCGAACGGGAGCCCGTAGATTTGAACCACCTGCTGAAGTTGAGGAACCGAACCGACCGCCTTGATCGTGTCGATTGTAACGATCGGTTTGACCGTTTTGGCTGACTTGGCTTGCCTTCGTTGAGCGCCTCGCTTTTTTCTGGGAAGCGCTTTCGAGATGCCCGGTGATTCCGCAGTGTGGCACTGAGTGCACTTGGGGGAACAGTCGTTGATATGGTCATCCTTGCGGCCGCATCGCCCGCACTTTCCTTTGGGGATCGTAAACTTTAACGGATTGCTGTTGGGAACATTTGAATATTGCCGCTCTGTTCGTTCGCCTTCGGATTGATCAGACTTGAACGCGTGAATTGGTTGTGACTTGGCTACGTAAACCGTCTCCTTCGCCACTCGCGCTGCGTCTTCGGTCTCGATGGCAATCGAAATCGCTTTAGGACACGTCAATTAGCAATCAGGAATTTTGAATATCGTATTGAGAACGGCTTCGTTTCCGACTGAACAAATGAATGGTGTCCGCAATTCTTCGCCTTGTGGGTGCCTGATAGACGTAAAACCGCACGTCACGGCGTTTTGTCGGATTCGTAACTGTTTATTCGTTTCGCGCGGTGCATCTCCGACCAAAATCTGAACCGCTTCCGCACAATGTAATGCTTGGGATCGAATTCGTCTCGCATAAATGCTGCGATTTTATCCATCGTCAGGTCGATGATTGTCCGCGGTGGTGTTTGTTGAACCGTGAGGTTGCCCAGCATCTTGTAAATCGCCGTTGATTGATTCGTCAGGAAGACCTGGGTTTGTTTCTTGGTAGGGGTTGAATGAGCCCCGACGCATGTGTTGAATCGAGCCCAGTAATCGTTCTAGAGCTCTGATGTTGCATCGAAAGATGAAAACGGCGGAACTGCTGTTTGACCACCCTCGACTTTGTTCGGATTTTGGGCCGACGTTTCGACCAATTCGCGATTTTGTTCTTGCAGCAGAGCCATTTGCTGTTGATGCTGTTCTTGTTGTGCCGCCATCAGTTGTTGCAATAGTTTGACCTCCAACATGATCGATTGTTGAGCTCGGAAGATGCAGGAAAAGCAAGTAATGGTTCGAAATACAAACGGAAGAAAAAAACCTAATCGCCAATTAACTCCGTTGTGATCGGAGTAACTACTAACGTTTATTGAAATAAACGAGTATGAGAATAATGAACGACCATGAATGGTAAACAGGACACCGAATCTCGATTGAGAGTCAGTGGCGAGGCTAGGATGGGGGCTGGGGGGGGCTAAGCCCCCCAAATTCGAAATCTAGCCCCCCCAAAATGAACGGGATTAGCCCCCCCAAATTGAACGGGATCAGCCCCCACCCCAAATTTTTTAGTTCCCATATTTTTCGCCCCACCAAAAATTTTGAAAGCTTCACGCAACAACCAAAGAAGACAAGCTACACCCTCCAGCACACGTACACACTGTCCGTTTCGATATAAAACGTTTATAGTTGTAATAAAAAATATGAGAATTGTTTTTTTTATAATTCGATTGAATTTATAAACTACGTTTTTTGTTTTTTTCGCGACATGATGTCCCTGTTTCGATGTTGTGTTATTTGTTGATTTATATACGTATACGTATATACGTACAGATGCGCAGGTGGACACTGTCGACTGTCTGCGGCTATTGTGCAAAAATTATCGGCCGGCCCAGCCGAAATCGCCAATTTTTAATATGCAACGACAATTTTAAAACTGGGCTCGTCGAGCCGGTTTTGAAAATCTTCATTGAGATTGCAAAACAATTTCTGAGAGTTTAGTACACCAAAGGTCCATCAGTAGTTGTGAATGACTTAATTCCGAATTTTTTATCAGTAGGTACGCTAATTAAACGTGTTGAGTGAGAAGTGGACGGTCGTGGGGCTATAGCCCCCCAAATTCAGAGGGCTGGCCTCACCACTGTTGAGAGTGTGTCCGGCTTACAAAGTCATTTACGCCCACGATAAAGCCTTTTACATAATCGGCTACGGATAAAGTCATTTACATAAGCATATGTAATCAAAAATCATTAATCAGTTCCGTTTAGCCGTGTCCTCAATAACAAAAAAGTAAACTGCATTTATACTTTCCAGAAATAATGATTTCTCTGTACCTAAAATTGATGCCACTTCTACTCCACAGTTCAACAGTGTAATTAATATGTGAATATACCATATCTGGCCATTTTGTTCCCATTTTTGGAATTAGCTAAAATTATTTACAAGCGTAATCTTGGATCGCTGAATATTGTTTTGGTAATAAGTTTTTTGCTAGACCCATAGCTGACACAGTGTCGCACCTTAGCTTGTAAGTAATGCTATATTGGCAAATTCATCAGGATTGCTCACAATGTTAGGACGGCAAAGTGGTTATGCGGCGTACATTTCAACCACAAAGTCGGTGCTCAAAACTAGGCTTTTAGACGATTTCTTTCTGTTCATTTTGAGTTTTGTTACTTTAAGAAAACAAATTATTAATTGCTGATGCGTTGGTGGTATGGCATCGCCGTACAACCTCGGCTGTTGCCCCGGCCACTAGTTTACAAAAGCAAAACGAATTTTTCTGCTCGCTTGCCTCACAAAAAACACACAATTTTCATCGCTTAAACTATAGTCAAGATACGCGATCGCATTTTATTTTATTTTATTTACAGCATTTTCCACAAGCCTCCCGACCCGCCCTTCCCTCGCAGGCAGGAAGGACCGCCGCCGCGGGCCCGCGCGGCACAACCCCCCCCACCCATATGAGATGTATAGTAGTGAGTTGGCGGCTGCCGCATGTCTCGCATCTAAGCTGTTCTTTTTTCTAACGTTATTACGCTTTGCTGAGTTGATGGGCAGTTTGCTTATGTAATATAATTCGCCTTTGGTATTATAGTCATGGTTTCTTTAGGCTGGGAATTCATGCTTACTTCTTTATATATGCAAAGTAGGGAAATGAGTTATGTGTTTTGTCGGCATAAGTTATGCGTGTGCTTTATTTTTGGTGGGGGAATATGGGTAAATTTGGGTGGGGGCTGTCTCGTTTTTTTGGGGGGGCTTTCCGTTTTTTTGGGGGGCTAGTTTTTTGGGGGGCTGCCCCCCCCGCCCCCTCTGCCTCCCTGCTCTCTGTTCGTGTCTTGTTTTTCTGGTCTTTTTTCTCTACTCGTTTATTTTAGTTAGTAGTTCTCTGGTTTTGGGTTAGGTTTTGGTTTTGTTTTTAGATTATTTTGTGTGGTTGGTGGTTGCTCCTTCGCTGTTGCCGCTAGTTTAGTTTTTCTGCTCCTTGCCTCTTTCTCGCTTTTCGACGCGATCGCATTTTATTTTATTTTATTTACAGCATTTATATTTTGTATTGTATTTATCTACAACGAATGAGGCCTTTTTAGTCTACACGGATAACACCGTGTGATTAGCATCGCTTATCTACTGCGACTTATTTTTACGTTGGTAACAAGATAGTTAGTTCAAGTTGAAGTATATATAGATTTGTTTTACCGATTACTTTGCTGGCCCATGTCAGCTTTAGGGGACGAACGATAATGCATGTCATGTCGTATTCAATATACTAAGCCTAAACCTTAGTCTTAGCCTAAGCTAAGGTCCCTATATGAGCCATGTACTAAGCCTAAGCCTAAGTCGGGGCGGCTGCCGCCCACCGAACCCCCGCATCTAAGCTGTTCTTTTTTCTAACGTTATTACGTCCGGCCCCTAAAGTTGACATGGGCCAGTTTGCTTATGAACTAAAATCATAATTCGCCTTTGGTATTATCGAAGTCATGAGTTTCTTTAGGACTGGGCAAATTCATGACCTTAACATCCTTTATATATGCCAAAGTAGCGGAAACAATGCAGTTATGTGTTTTGCTGAAGGGCACATAAAGTTAACTGCGGAGAAGACGTACTATTCGAACCCACAACAAAATATAACTTCAAACCTTCTTTTTCACGTTTTGTATAGTAGTGTAGTTCGGTTGTATGACTTGAAGCCGAGCGATTGTCTATTCTATCCGCGTTGATACTCTTGCGTTTTGAAAGCATTTCTTACATTAATATATAAAACTATATTTTTTTGCTTCATCATATACCACTTTTAACATTTTCATGTAGCAACTTCATGGTGGCGACATATTTTTGTTGCAACGGTAAAATGCCAACAAGTTATAAAATGTTGTGACCCATTTCTCTTAAGAAAATTAATTCATCGCTCATCTCTATCAAAAAATTTCATCCAAAGCTAAGTTTCATACCGTAAAAGCTTGTTTTGAAGCTTAGTTAAGCTGAGTTTCCACGTGAATTTGTGTAGAATTTGAGAAGCATTAAGTATGGTTTCAAAGATGTAAAATTTATGTTTTTCCATAGGTATCGAAGGTTTGTAGGGTAGGCGGTCTCGGAGGTGGGGTTGGAGGTGGCCAGGATGGAGCTAAGTTTCTCATATTTTTAGGAACTCCCTCCGATTTTGCCAATTGCGATAAATATTTTCACGCGACTCCTGCGCGGCGGGAGATGGGAGAGGGGGTTGGAAGGTAAACTTGGCCAATGGGGTCCGACTCATGGAGGGTATCCGTTGCAGCCCCCTATTGACACCTATGTTTTATATATTGGAGAAATATTAGTTGACATTCCAAATTTTACAATGAAAGCAGCTTACCTTCATGTTGCTTTCCCTTCCCGCTCATAAAGGTGAATCTTCAAACTTAAGACAAAAATTCTGGCTAATTAACAGATACATTTTTGAAATTATCAATAGAAATTCATTTCAGATTTTATTAAATGTTGCAATTTTATTAGGATTACGTTTGAGGCTAGGGTATGTAATAGAAATTAGAAATTGAAATTTTAAAATTTGCATATTCTAATTTTTTCTCGTTGTGGGTATAAATACCGTTCTATTTTCATTACTGGGTTATTGAAATATTTTTTCCAAGGGCCGATGATAGTGTGCATTCTTCAGCGTTCCCTTAGTATCGCCTGCGGTAGGTCGCAGTTCTTTTCGCTTGTCCAGCTTTTCTAACCACTTTTACACCCAAAATCCACGACACACTAAAAATATATAAACTTAGTGGGTGGAAAACCGAGGGGTCTTAAAAAGTGAGTCAAAAACCTGGGGGAGTGGCTGAATTTAGTGGGTCACAAACCTGGGGGTCTCAACTTACTGGTTCAAATACCTTAGTGGGGTAGAAGTCGGTGGGTCGAGAACCTGGGGTCCGGATATGGCGGCCCAGGAACATGGGAACGGTGCGTCATGTCTTTGGCCCACTTAGTGGTCTCAAAACGTGGGGGTTAACGGCGAAAACGATGCGACGCACCGCGGCGTTAGTAAAGGAAATCTGAAGAATGTTACAGCATTCAGTAGAGCCCATTATCATCGGCTTTTGCTATAATTACTAACTGATCAGGAACCGCGATTCCATACTCGTTGGTTTCTTAATTGCTTAAATTATAGTTTAAGTTTGATTTCCTCATCTTTCCGGAGAAATCTC
Organism: Trileptium ribeirensis; assembly: GCA_030248225.1. Taxonomy (NCBI): domain Eukaryota; kingdom Metazoa; phylum Nematoda; class Enoplea; order Enoplida; family Thoracostomopsidae; genus Trileptium; species Trileptium ribeirensis. The sequence continues at coordinate 6,980 of JASANE010015928.1, forward strand.
TATCCAACGCATTTCGTTGACACTGCATGACAAAGACCAAAAGGGTCATTGTGTAAGGAATATTGTGACACGTAGAGAAAATGCTACTCACAGTTTTATGTAGACAAATGTCTTAGTGTTGCAAAGACATGCTGCCTTCACAGCTGCGACCAATTATTATTCTTGGATGTCAACGCCAACAGAAGTTACCTCGATAGCCACCGTTTGTAAGAAGTGGTCCTGTAATTCCGTAGCCTTGTTTCAAACAGCATTTAGTCACACAGAGCATGCGACAGCAGAGCCAAGCATTCTGGTCATTGTTAATTAACTATTCAAAATGAAGTTTGACAAACACATCCAACTGAAGTACATTTGTCGCTTTGACGGAGCATGCTCCGCCCACGTAGTGCAAAAGTTGTCTACCTTCGATATCGTATCCAATTAGTTTCCTTGTTGGAGAGACAATATCGCAGTTACATACGCAGTTTATATCAACGAAGCCTCATTACCTACATCCAGTTTTGAGGAAGCTATCGGGCGTAACAAGCTGCGCAAGTAGAACTCGACTACGTGTTCTCCAGCGCTGAAAGTTATCTTTACTGTACATGGATAGCCAATGCAACAGTCTATTTTTTGTTTTTATTCCTGCTTATTCACTCTGATACGACACTGATCACTGCGTTAACTCTGTTGACGGAGTTCTGCAGTTCTGCTATATGCTATACGGAACCTGCGTTGATGGATAAATTCATAGTACGAGATGCCTTCTTCTTCCACACTGGCAAAGTAAAACTGTACGAATACTGGGTTCATCCCATCCTTCACAAGCGCTTTACTTCAACTATTATATATTTACTTAAACAGTGGTTATACAAACTGAACTAAAACACAAATTGCATATTTCAAAACGTTCTTTGATATAAAGTTTAATAAAGGACAATCTCGACAATAGAAAAGTAAGTTTTGCGAAAACATATGGAGCAAGTTTGAATTTATTTTCTTAAAAGCTAGGATACGACCGGATAACTTTTCGAAATTATTTAGAGTTCAAAATGTTTCTTAATTTTTGCCAATTTTACCCAATTGTTGTCAATTTTGTCCCCGATTTTTCCCAATTTACTACTTGGTTTTGCCCGTTTTTAATAAAATTGTCTGTACGCCTCCTGGACGCGGCGGAGTGGTGTGTAGAAGGTTGTCTGTCCGCCTAGTGCGGATTCTTAGTTCGGGATACTTAGGGTGATTCTGCCCCCCGCCCCCTCCTGTCAGCATGTATGACCCATAATGCTTGTTCAGATTAGGTAGAACCCGGTTGGTCGGATGCGTTGTACAACTAACAAATGTCATAGCACATGGCATATAGTAATGTCTGAGTAAAAGTCGAAAACACCGTCACAGTTTGACGGCTGCGTCGAAAACACTAATATAATACCTTACCTAATACAAAATTGGTATATAATACAGATGTTTTCAAACATTTTATACCATTTCTAGCGGTGTAAATTACCTATTTAATAATGTAAACTGTTTTTGAACAACGCCGACGGTGAACTTTACGATATCTGATTGCTTGTGTAAAGCGGAATCTGTGTCAAAAACTGTGATTTAAGACATTGTAAAATAGTAATACAATAGTCCAACTGTATCTATTGATAAAAAATATATCCTTAATAAATAACTAGTATAATTGCTGGAAAACTGCATAACTGGTTCAAAAATTATCCATTTCGGTTTTTGTATGACAAAACTGTTGTTCGATTTTTTTGGGTTCCCTGCCCCAGTGATCCTTGGAATCCAGAAGTTGAGAAAAAATTCGTGTCGATAAATGTATAATTTTGTATGTCATTCAAAATTTATAAGCATTCTTAAACCAATCGGCTCAATCGAATATAATCAGCTCAGTCGGCTCAGGGTTTAAGGTATTATTTCCATTTATATAAAATCATAAGCTTAAGGTTAAGCGTAATCATTTGACTAACCCTAATGCGGCGTTTATGTTATAAAGAACCCTCTATGTGAAAGTTTTGTCCCCCAATAGTCTAGACTGTACCATTCAGCGGTATATAGCATACGCCTGTGCTATGTAATAGAACGGATGGTGTATGAGACACCCTTAGTTGAATATAGTGTCTAAATCTGCCTGTTGTTTTTACCGATGGTGTCAAGGACACCATTCATAAACACATTATATAACGTGTGTAAATAACAGCATGGTGTAGGCGACACCATATAGAGTTTTTAAAAATTTTATGGTGTAGTTTACACCATACCATTACCAATACTACAGTACCTATGTATACTATCTTAAAATACCATCAGAATCACAACGGTGTCCAAGACATCATATAATGAATGGTGGCAGAGACACCCAGGGTGGACAAAACGTTCACATGGAGACTCCTTTATAATCTAAACGATGCATAAATCCTTAATCCGTAAAGATATTGGGTTGATTTTGCCATCATTAGACTCAGATTGCGAAAGCGGTTCGACTGATATATATATAATTATTCATTTATCGGTAAAAATTTGTTTCGAAAATTCTGGGTACTTATGAAAGCCGAAAAAAATTCAAAAAATTTTTATCATAAAAATGGCCCAAATGAGTATTTTCTGAGCCAGCTCGTCGCGATGAATCATGAATCGAATGGTATATACTAACACTATAGCTGTACCTTCAAAATTGACTAGTTTCGGGCTGGGGCAGGGCTAATAGAAAAGACACTAAATAAATATGCTTATAACGCTGCAGGAACTCGACGTAAAATTCACTGCGACGACTGACTGAAACTGAGCCACTAATGCACTGATGTTTCCGCTTAAATACAATTCTTTTTAATGTTATTCGCATATGTAAATCCATGAAAAACGTATAACGCCCACAAATCATTTTTGTTTACCACTTCTCTTCTCCACATATTAACGGTTTTCATTAATAAGAGTATTGTTAGTGTATTTGTGTCACACTAACATTGCCTTAGGAGGTACCGAAAGTGCAACTGGTAACCCGTACTTGACATAATGCAAACATTATTATTTTTTAGACAGCACACATTTCATTATATTGCATATGCAGTGGTATCTTTCCTAGAATCCTCCACACCGAAATTGCTCGATTTTGAAGATACGGTGTCAATTTGTAAAAAAAAATTGGGGGTGACCCAATAGTATCCAAATCATCGAAATCAAATGATCGTTCCTTTCTTTTATCTGAAAACCGAAGTCTATGGCTAAGCCTAAGGCGTTAGCCCATGAGCCCATTTTACTGATTTTGACACCATTCGATTCAGCGCGTCAATATAGTTCGAACGATATATAAAATTACATATTACTCGAGAAAAAATATTTTCGTAAATTTTGAGAACCGAGGGAGGCCACTGGGAAACTACTAATACGGCGGAAATGGGCATTTTCTGAATCGCCATATCGAGCTTAGTCCAATTGTACTAACATTTCTGCTATATCTTTCAAAATAACTAATTTCGGGCTAGATATATTCTAGGAATGATCCCAAAATGGAACCATTTAGAATTAAAATTATATAATTAAAATGTTTAGGTGAACAATACATTCTTAACCGAAATGAATAAGTATCTATTTTCTTGTGATACAACTTATAGCACTGTTTGCACACTTAATTTCGGAACTGCAGGGATGAGCTAGAAACGCAGGTGTCGAGTTTGTCGAGCGCGATGAATCAGTTTCTGTAGTGAGGCCAGTAGCCAAGGGAGTGATAGCAGTACTACCGTCATCATCATCATGATCAACGGTGGCAGAAACTGAATCATAGCAAACAAAACTGCCACATCTCTCCGCACCATCGTCATTGTCGTGACTCGGCAGTTCCAAACGTTTCCGCCTAAGCTTACATCTTGGTTTCGGCACTGACAAGTGATGACCATTCGGCGGTTGTAGCTGGCTATTGTCGAGGAATTTGTTTTTAGACAACACTGGCGTATAAATAATTTTGGCACATGACTCATCTCCATTGTTAGTACCATTTCGCAAAAATACAGTCTTTCCACATTTATTAGGAGTTGGAATGTTAACAAGGGCAGTTTTAGTAACGTTTCGTTTGGGATTAGTTATAACATTATTGGTTGTCGTCGCTTCAGGATTTCGTGTTCGGCCACGACCTATAACACTCGTCATTATCGTTGCTTCATTTACACCGTTTCGCTGCATGCAACAGCAACAAAAATAGCAATTACAAATAAGTGAACGGAACGTATCACGAAATTGCTCGCTCATGCTACAGTAAATTGTAAAATTAATCGGATACGTAGCTAAAATTAGTAAATTATCAATATTTGTTGTTAGTATAATTGCACTTTCGTTGATTGAAAATCGTAGCGTCCTCGAGAGGCAAAATATTGCCAAATTAATCGACTGCGGCAAATTAACGAGTAAAAATATTATCACAATACAAACAAGCATTGCAGTTATGGATTTTTCTTTTTGATTACGACGCTGATTCGATGTTGTCCCTGCAGCTGTTGTCGGATCACGACCGGGGACAGCAAGTAGCCGCTCTTTGCGACGACGGGCCTCATGTAGGCTTCGAATAAGCAAAAACGACAATATTACTAACATAATGCTTGGTATTAAACAGAAAACTACTGCTCGGGTCCAGTAGTAGAAACTGAAGAATATATTTGCACCGAATGTATGAACGGCCCATGAAAATCGTGCCATGCACACATGTTGTGAGATTAGGATCCGCTCTGTTGGCATTGATGGCGATGATGATTCTTCGGTGTTTTCATAAGAGGCTAGCGTGGTTTGTAGTAAAGAAGATTCATTTTGACCCTGTTCACTTAAGTGTGTTCCCGTCGCTGCAAACGCTGTCGTCATATTGTACACCGTCCAGCTGCTTAGTCTAATATCGCCAATGTCGAATAGCTTTTGGCTTGCGAAAATAGCCGAAAACAAAACGATAAAACACGTTGCAGATTTTACTTTGTTTACAGTGCACCATTTGCGTGAAAGACTAATATAGCGTATGCTAATTGTACGCTGTGCAGCAAGTAAAACCGTAAGCCAAATAGCGACGTTATGACAAAACGGTGGCAGAATGTCGTTAGTGTACAAGCTAAGATAACACCATGGTACATTGATTGCATTTTGAACATTGTAGTAGCCTGAAATTTCAAAAAATATCGTATAAAGCATGACCAGACCGCTTAGTTCCTCCCACTATTACCACGAACATATCTATTGTTCAAACTTATATTTCCTGCAATGTGCGGCTCTTTTGACGAACAGCATAAATTGTGTCTAAATGAAATTTCAAAAACAATATTCTTAAACAAACCGGCTATTTATTTCCACAATTATTATTACTATCTTACACAATATGTGCAGCTACACAGTATATTTCACGATATGTACAGCTAACACTTATGCTGAATCACAGTAACGTCCAAAATTTTTCGTCTACTAATTCATAAAATATTTCATTTTTAAGAAGCGGAACATTGTTTCAACAGACAAAATCACGTTGTTAGGAACTTATTTAATTGATTTTTGCGCGATAAAACATGCAGGCTCTAAAGTCGATTGTGTCTTGAATGGAGCTAATTTTTTATAGTGTTGGTAATTTTGTACGCTCATACATCAAAAAACATTCACTTTTCAGAAAAAAACAAGAAACATCGCTGGACATGATTAAGAAGTTTTTTGTACGCTCATACATCAAAAAACATTCACTTTTCAGAAAAAAAACAAGAAACATCGCTGGACATGATTAAGAAGTTTTTTTGTACGCTCATACATCAAAAAACATTCACTTTTCAGAAAAAAAACAAGAAACATCGCTGGACATGATTAAGAAGTCTTTTTGTACGCTCATACATCAAAAAACATTCACTTTTCAGAAAAAAACAAGAAACATCGCTGGACATGATTAAGAAGTTTTTTGTACGCTCATACATCAAAAAACATTCACTTTTCAGAAAAAAAACAAGAAACATCGCTGGACATGATTAAGAAGTTTTTTGTACGCTCATACATCAAAAAACATTCACTTTTCAGAAAAAAAACAAGAAACATCGCTGGACATGATTAAGAAGTTTTTTTGTACGCTCATACATCAAAAAACATTCACTTTTCAGAAAAAAAACAAGAAACATCGCTGGACATGATTAAGAAGTTTTCTTGTTAGTTAATACATTTCCAACGATATATATAACATAAATTATGACAGAATACAGCTTATAGGAAATATGGATATAAAGATTTGCAGTTAACAGTTGAGTTTTGTTATTGTTGTATGACATTTTATGCATTAAACAGTGTAATATTGTACGACAGAAATCACTGTTTTCCACTTAGCGGTACCAAACCTTGTTGATGGTATCTGTGTAAGGTTTAGGAGCAAAAATTGTTGTAATTTTAGAACAGTTTATATAATGTACATCATTTGGTGATTTAAACATTTCTGACAATACTACTATAATAATACATATATCATATGAAATCTTTTTTAAATACTGATGTAAGTTAATGAGAAGCAAAAATATAATCGGCCTCATATCAAGAGGAGTCGTCAGAAAATGTTTGCTGGGTGTGGCATGGTGGGATAATGGAAGAGGTAGGTGTGTATCCTCGCAATGTGATGTCGACTCAATAGGTCAATGTGTCAGTTGCATGCTGAAATTGTTTTTATCTTTTATTCTATGGGAAGGGTATTATCTGAAACTGGGACGTACGACATCCAAATATCCGTCACTACGCCTTTGCTGATCTCAACATCATTTCTAATCAGCGCCTTAGTATTTTTGACAGATTTTTCGATTGATTAGGATGTCGACACTAAATAAGATGAACTAGCGATTTTACGATAGACAAGCGTGCATTCGAGCCGGTACCCTGGTTTGTAATACTGGCGCGCTACCCCTACACCACAGGCTCTGATCAACCTGCGTTGAAGCCACACTATCTATGCTAGCGTACTGAGAACTTGCATCACTCTTTTATGGACCCGCGGAGCGAGCATGGGTTGAATTTGTTCTCTGTTGAGAAACTCTGTGCATAGAATGATGTCGGGTTCACCAAGTGAAAGGATCCACGACACATCTTACGATATAGCAGCCGGGCATCGAACCAAGGATTCTGCTTGCAAGACTACTGCGCTACCACAGTACCAAGGCAACTCGGGTTGCAGCTACGCTATATACGCTACCGAAGTAAGTCGTTACGATACCACGTTACTATACATTTTTGTGGAAGACCTAAAAAGTAAAAAGAAACATTCCAACAATAAACCAAAGCAGAAAAACGTAAATAGAACCAACGTAAACTGCTGCCATAAAGTTGCCTGATATCTCATTGACCACAATTTCATCGAAACATGCAGTTTGTGTTGTAATTAATATTTGATTAATAGTTTTTTAACGAATCAATCTGTTGATAGCTAACTATTACACTTCGTCTTGAATAACCCGAAAAAGTCAAAACAAAAACTTACCAGCAATAAACCAAAGGAAGAAAAACGGAAATGGCACCAACGCAACCATCAAATCGGCTAATCCCATGTAGAGCAATACCGTATTGGTCGGCGAGCGTCGCATATGTTTTTGTGAAAGAATTAGAACGAGTAAAATATTTGTAACAACGGTAAGCACAACAAGAATTGTATAAATGTATCGATAAAGCACATAATACAACCGGTCACCATAGTTATCTTCGATCAGCGTAAATGGAAAATATCCCATCGAACATTCGTCAGTACACGGATTGTACATGAAACTATGACATGCACGACGTTTAACAATATAGCTCGATTTGTTCATTACGCATGTGTTTTCTGATCCGTAAATATTATTATTATTACGATTGCTTTCCATCGTTATTAATATATTTTACCGTTTTTTTTGTTAATTTTACTAATGCCAATTAGTGATATATAATTCGATATAAAATATAATAAACTGAAAATAATTTTGCTTACAATGGAATTACCCTGGATTCAAAATGACTAATGCGACGTCGAAAATCGTGGACGCGTACATAAGAAAAATCGAGATTTCTGCGCGGTCATCCCGTATACTATCATGAAGTGACTTGATAAAAGAACAACACGGGTGTACGCAACCAAAAGCGGTAGTCTAAATTTCGTAGGTTTTGTTGTTTTACTATAACTTGGGGCTCATTTTACTATAACTTGGGGCTCAACTATTTTGGTAACATGATGACAATTATGGTGCCTTTAAACTGTACAATATGTCGCTGATATTTTTTCATCAAAATCGAAGCTACGAAATTGTTCGCCAAAAATAGTATTTTGAACGGAAATTTACGTAAATTTCAATCTCATTAATTGCTACTCAGGAAGAGTAGATTCTGTTTAGCACCACTTTTCACTGTATTTGAGTCGCTTTTGTGGCAGACTGTTCCGTCGTTACGGTAAGTCATTGAGTGCTGTGCGCCTTAGTTTTAGTTGGCAAACCCGGCCCACAACTCGCAATGCAAAATTTTTCGAACTTATAACCGTTATATCCATCTGTAGAGTTGACATCACAATGCGAGGATGCCCATTCCAACCCAAGAAATATTATATTCTCTGACAATCCGCTTACTTATATGCTGCTGAGTTAGGAAATAAAATTCTGTAAAATTCTGATGACCAGAGACAGATTAAAAAAATGTGAGTGTTATTATTAGTGCGTATTACTACAATGAATAGGCCGATAAAGTAATGATTTTGCTGGATGGATAATATTTCGAAGTGATGCTGCCAAATACAACGATTTCAGCTCAAGACCAGCGTGTTTTTACACAAGCCGTTTAGAGACGCACAGAAAATCGCGGGTCAAAAGAATAATAAAATGTTGTGCAATAGCATAAAAGTTTGTGTAAAATGCGTAAAAGTTGCTGCTTGCCATAATTGTTAAGATATGTGGTACAAAAATTTTCATAGCGCCGAACGTCGTTGTTAGATTTAATCATTTTAGTGGTGCGTGCTATGGTCAATTGTTCCCAGTTTTGAAAAAATATTGCACAACCACGCCCAAGATTTATAATGGAACCAGTTTTCATTCAATGTTTGTGACATTGCTCATGGTAAAATACAAAATTTTCATAGCGCCGAACGTCCTTGTTAGATTTAATTATTATAGTGGTGCGTCCTTTGGTCAATTGTTCCCAGTTTTGAAGAAATATTGCACAACCACGCTCAAGATTTATAATGGAACCAGTTATCATTCATTGTTTGTGACATTGCACATGGTAAAATACAAAATTTTCATAGCGCCGAACGTCCTTGTTAGATTTAATTATTATAGTGGTGCGTCCTTTGGTCAATTGTTCCCAGTTTTGAAGAAATATTGCACAACCACGCTCAAGATTTATAATGGAACCAGTTATCATTCATTGTTTGTGACATTGGTCATGGTAAAATACAAAAATTTTCATAGCGCCGAACGTCCTTGTTAGATTTAATCATTATAGTGGTGCGTGCTTTGGTCAATTGTTCCCAGTTTTGAAGAAATATTGCACAACCACGCCCAAGATTTATAATGGAACCAGTTATCATTCATTGTTTGTGACACTGGTCATGGTAAAATATACCCTCTTAAATATTATTATTATATGCCGTACATATATTTGTACAGTGTCATAGATTATTTAAGTGGTCTGGTTTACAGATGCAATTTAAGTGCGATAGTTCATTCATTTGTAGTCTACGAATATCAAAACAATTTTGTACGGAATTCGATGCAGCTGCTTTCTCTTTTGCCTGAAATCTCCGATAGGTTTTTATAAAAAATACAACTGTACCAAACTAACACACAAACATTTATTTGAGGTAGCATTTCTTTGGCACTAATTCATTGGTCCATGTCAGTCTGGACTTTTTTTGCAGCTAAAAATAATAACTGTTGACCATGAAAGCGTGAAATGAACCAATCCTGAAACTAAAGCAGATTGAATTATGAATTACAATTATATATATACGTATATAATGTTCAGACAGTGTAGCGACTAAACATTTGGGGGCGTTCTTCAAAGCTCGTCTGGAGCTTTCAAACCAAACTCGCATGCAGCTGCAGCAGTTGCATTGCAGAACTAGAGAACTGTCCGTGCTGAAGCTAAAGCCATGTAACGAATGGCGAAACAAGGCGACTGGGAAACACCCGATTCTCGCAGTTGCACGTGTTGACATATGGTTTGAAAAGTTGATCATATTTGTGGCATTATTTATTTTTGACACATGAAAAATCCATATATATGATATGATACCATGCAGGAGTTGATTTTCGTTTTGTTTAACGCTAAACGAACTTATGGCAACCCAATGACGGGAATCTGATTCGTTTTTGACTGGAACGCTTTGCAATAAGCCATTTCGAAGCTTGCCAAACCCGAGAACAACAGCAAATATACTAACATTGTAAATTTAACGCTCCTCAATGTGTAGGATATTCATTGGTACCGTATGCGTAGCAATGGATTATTCGTTATTCGTAAAGAATTGCGTTTGCACAATTATAGTCGGATTGTGTCAAGTTTTCCACCTCTAACGGTCCGGGGGACATGACATGAAAACCTTTGGCAAAAATTTAAAGTGTATTTGTGAGCTTGGGCTAAGTATAAGCTTTAAACTGAGGCTTAGCCTTAGGCTTTCAAAGGCAATACATTTATTCAGTCTTTCGGGAGACACTTGACTTTTCCACCTTTAGCAGGGCGACTTGACTTACGTACCACAGAACAAAATTCTAAAATTAAGTTTAACTGTGAGCCCTGGTTATGCTTACGCTTAGATTTAGTCTTCAGGCTTTGAGAGGCAAAACATTTTTCAATCTTTCGAGGGAACTTCACATGATCTTTATAACCTGCTCTGGAATCATCGAATTCGGCAAAATTATTTTCAGTTTATTATATTTTATATCGAATTATATATCACTAATTGGCATTAGTAAAATTAACAAAAAAAACGGTAAAATATATTAATAACGATGGAAAGCAATCGTAATAACA
>JASANE010015929.1:0-20507 GCA_030248225.1 Trileptium ribeirensis
ATAGTCTTTTAACTTTGAATTTAACTTGATTTTAACCCTCTTCAATAAATTTGTATTACTTTTCGTTTCTTTGGCTAAAAATATGGCTATTAGCTCAGAATAATATTGTCACAATAAGTCTCCTTCAATGAGTTTAACCAAAAAATAATATACCGGTCTTATAAATATAAACTGAATTCTGAGTGTAGTGAGCGAAACGAGCGAAGCAAAGTGTAGCGAAGAATTTTTACCGGCCGTGAAATGATTTTTACCATTTGACAACGAAAAGCCGGGCCAAAATGCAAGTGTCAGGTACCCGATGAGGCCCGAAAATCTCGTAACTTGTTGTTACTCGACAAGCGTGTAGATATATGAACCAAATTGGGCTCATTTTGTACAGCTAATAGGTCTCTATAATACTGTATAATGCTTTGCTAAGTGGTGCTTCTAGGATTTAGCGTTTGGGTGAAAGCGGGTTCAAAATGGGCCCATGCGACACGATACACGAAAATGGTACAATCTCCACAAGCACTAGGGTATGTAGGTGCTTTTGGTCTCAGTTTGTAGAGCATTTCATCCTCTATGCAGCTGCAAATGATGTGCTGCTACTGTCGCTATTTAAGCTGAAGTGATGGGTCAAAAATGGGTTTTCAATGGGCATGTGGGACCCAAAATACACGGAAATGCTGATGTCTCTGCAACAACTCGAGCTATACAAAAATTTTTGGCTTCATTTTGTACCGCAATTTATCCTCAGTGTAGCTGTAAACCGCGTACTGCTACGTATTATTTTCTACAATATGAATAAGTGGACCGACTCCAGCATTGTGGTGCACACTTAAATAGAACTGAATTGTTTCAATTATTATTATTAGCATATTTACCCTGCGGGGTTGGGTCTAAAAAGTTTTTCAATGGACCCAAAATAGTTTTTGCGTGGACCCAAGATAGACGAATATTGTAATATCTAAGAAACCGCTCAAGCTATATGTGTGTTTTTGGTTTCATTTTGTAGGGCAATTCATGCTATACGTAGATGCTAATGGTGTGCACCTATTGTCATTATTTACGTTGCAAAATTGGGTTAGAACCGTTTTCAATGGACCTATGGAACCTAAAATACTCGAAAATGATATCTCGGCAAACGCTTGAGCTATATAGCCATTTGTGGAGCAATTCATCCTCTATATACTGGAATATTAGGAGCACAATAATCGGGTATATCTTTTCAATTACTCAAGCCACATAGATAATATGAGCTGGCTTATACTTTCATCTCTCTTAAATTCAACACTCAGAATTAACCATCTTGGCGATAAGACAAGCTACCAGTTATTAGTACTATTTACTCAGGCAAATTCGATTATATGCGTTACGTCCCTTGCCGCACTGGCAATTTTAGAGTTCACTGCCACTGTGGCTACGTTATCTTAATTTACCTGCAGTTCAAGCAATATCTTACACGCCTCATCAAGATCTCCTTCGTCTTCTTTCATCTTTGACAGTTTGTGAGTTAATCGGGCGTACTCCACTTCGACATAAATCTTAAACGTGAATTTTTTGTAGGTGGTTTGTATAGCTGCGATAGTTATAATCAATATTTATTTCGGTCTCATTGAAACAAGAATCGCATATTTTTATGCCTTAATGCAGCCTATAATAGCATATTATTTTGACCGATTGCGAAAAACAATAAACATATATACACAGTGCATGGCGAATATTTAACTAGTATTATTGTGAGGTAAGTATTAGTTTGTAGTCGGAATCACTACGATTTTAATGTTAATTTAGCAGGGCCATAATGTAGATGATTAGATATTGCGCAAATAGTAAGCATTTGGCTAGCAATAAACTGCAACCTTTTGTAGTAAACAACATTGTTGATATTACCGAGCTATCGGAATTAGTACTATGCCAATTGCAATCTGATTGAAAAAAAATTAAAACAAAATAGAGTATGTTGCGGCAAAACAAAAAACTCACTTTTCCTGACGTGACTGTTCGCAGAGTTTCAATAAATTTTATCTTAACTTCTTTACTAGGCATGTTATCAACATACGCACAGCATTCTTGAACCATCTTCGTTACGGCCTTAAAACAAAGCAACAAACTGCTTTTCCCATACCAATAAATTAATAAAGATATGAATAGAAAAAGTCCATAATCGTATATTACCAGTATGTTGTAACAATGCTGTCGTATGTTGATTGTTTAAAAACATAGCTAACTGCGCCAAAACGATTTGCCATGAAACGTTTATATTTGCATCTAAAATCGAATGCATTTGAATAGTCATACTGTGTCTCTGTATAAGTTTTTGACTAACAGTAAAATATAATTATCATGAAGTCAAAAATATAGAACCCTATAATCACACGTTTAAAATGGATGTTAGAAATAAACAAATCACTAAAATGCATCCTTGCATATTAAAACTAATTTATGCAATCGAAAAGATTTGTGAATTTACCATTATTTTTCTATACTAGCGTACAATAACATAGAAATGCTATGAACATTATAAGCTATTGGGATACCTGCGCTCTCCATATCTATATGACTCGTTTCACGAGCTATGGGCCAGCTGATTGCAAATTTTGGAAATTGGGCTTTTTTTCGTTTTTTGTCCTCCATGTGTTTTAATATGTCAAAAATAGTCCAAATTTTGGTTCTGTAAAGTTGGCACAAAATTCCTCTAGTATGTAGTGTGTAGTGGCTCCAGAAGTGCTAAAAATGGGCCAAAAGTCCGATTTTGGCCGATTTGGCAATAACTCACTATGTATGGCATCTATTGCGAAGTTGTTAGTTTTTTGGATTTCCGAAGTCGAGACGGTCATTTTGGTACATCCTTATTTCTGGTCTGTCTCTGTAATCTACAAATATATATAGCCGGGGTTTGGGTCAAACCCTAGGTTTTATAGCACGGGCAATTTGGTTATGGCATTAGTTTTGCACTGCAACACCGTTTATGTATAGTGCGGAGGTGGGACAAATAAGGGTGACAAATTTGTCCCCTTTCAAAGGTACGGCTGGTACAACGCGGCAACCAGTAATTCATGGGTACAAATGTGATTGACTTATGAAGAAAGGTCCAGGGTATTGCACAGTGGACTCATAACGCTCAACTTTATTGCATTATGGATATATGGTCACGTTTCTCCCAATTTTAGTCAAGTTGCAGGGGGACATTTACGACCACATTTGCCGTGGGGTGAATAACTAAATTTCGCCAAAAGCATTGGTCGTTATGTTCTACTACCCGAAAATATAGATATCTGGGTGCGTTATGACGAAAAAATCGTGCGCGAATTACCATCTCTCCAAAAATAACAAAGCTTTGAAAATTGGCATCAATTTGCGGACAATTTAAAAAAAGCCGTTTTGGGAGAAAAAAGTTGTAAATTTCGAACCACTTGACCGATCTGTGAAATTTTTTTGCTTTAAAGCTAAAGGTTAAGGCTCGATATCTATGCTAAGCGCACTACGCTATCTCCAATTCCACAAAGCCCCGTTTATCGAAAATCTCTCCCCGCACCTGGCCCATAGATCGCGAAACCATATATATATATATCAGGGAATAACCGGAATCGAAATTTGCCGGAACCGGAACCAGCAACCGGAACCGTCCATTTAACCCGGATCCGGAACTTGGTCTTCGAAATTTATGTATGGTGAAACAGATGAAGGAAGAAATCAAGGTATAGTGGATTTAAAATGCATAAAAAATAACGTTTACATGAAACTTAATGTATTGCGATGGTATTATTGCCTTTCTGAAACTTTAAGGAGACTGAGGAAGCTAATAATGTTTATTTATCGATCAAATATATCGATTTTTGGACACCCAGAGCAAAAAATGCCTTCCACTATACACCATTGCGTATGCTGCGTCAAATCGAATATGCTTACAAAGCTTGGAGCGTAGAATACAGGGTGTTTCAGAAGTAACTACCCACTGTTTGATGTTAACTATCGGTTGACTGGGCAGAGGTAGCTCGCCAGTTTTTTGTATAATTATAGACAAGTATTAAAAGTTTACTTACATTACGAACAGAGATTTCAGAACAGCTCCGTCGTGCACCGCCAAGCTGAATGCATTTCTCCAGTCGGGATGGTACAGATCGGCAAACTTTGGCGCATAAGTCCACTGGAATTTTTGAAAACGCTGATTTTATTCTGTCCATCAATTCTTGAGGGTCTTTCGCTCTACTTCCATAAACATCTTCTTTCAGAACACACCAAAGAAAGAAGTCAGGCGGAGTTAAGTCTGGTGACCTAGCTGGCCACTCCATGGCACCTCTTCGGCCGGTCCACCTATTCGGGAAACTTTCGTCCAGCCAAGTGCGGACTTCGGTAGCGTAGTGAGCTGGGGCTCCGTCATGCATGAAAACAAGGTCCTCGATTTGCGGGTAGACATTCACAGATAAAAGTTCCAAATAGCTGGTTTTATTGACATTTCCGTCAAAAATGAATGGACTAACGATGCCTTGTGAACAACAAATTCCGGCCCAGACACAGACTCCAGGGGCGTTGTCCTCTTTGTTAATCTTGACATGTGGAGTGTCTTTAGACCAATAAACACAATTATGGCGATTAACATGACCATTGAGCTTGAAAACCGCCTCGTCGGTCCACAAACTGCGATCAAGGTCCAACGCACTGCTTTCTACCTGTCCATAAATGTCTCACAAAACTGGACTCTGCGATAGAAATCATCATCAGAGAGTCCATGGATAAGACGGGGCCGAAAGGGCTTTAAGTTAAGCTCCTTGTAAAGGCGCCAAACGGAAGTATGAGGAATACCCAGCTAGAGGGAAGCCCTTCGAGTTGACTTCTGGGGGCTCCTGGATACCGCAGCGCTTAATGCAGCTTTCTGGTCCCCTGTAGCAGCTTTGGACGACCCGGCCTCAGCCGTTACACTGCCAGTGTCCTAGAATCGGAAAATAATATCAACCATCGTCTTGCGAGTAAGAGGTATTGAGTCGAAATGATTTTTCCACTGGCGTGAGACTTCGGCATAATTTCCGTATTTATAGTAAAGTTTTACAACACAGATTTTTTCAGGCAGAGATGGCCGTGGGGAATCCATGGTATAAACAGTATATATTTATAATAACCTGAAATATTAAAAACAGCGATAAACAACCATTGCGAAATATTACGCCAGAAGATATTGATTGGCAAAGTGTGGGTAGTTACTTCTGAAACACCCTGTACACGCTTTCGCTCTGTCTCCACTCGCCTTCCTTTACTACACATACGTTTGTTACATGTTCTTCTGTAGTAAACTTGAAATTATTGGTTTATATGATTCTAAGAGAAAATAATATATAGAAGACAATTTTCTGATCAGGTACACTGTTTAGGCTAGCGTTGGACAAACAGTGCCCGTAAGTTAGCTGATAAGGATGATAAATTTCTAATCAGAATGCTATAAATGAGACACACTGTGATGCTGCTCGCACAGTTTCAATAAATACAGATCTTTGCCAAGAAAGCAGTTTCTAGCTGCGTTACAGATAACGTTAGTTTACTTCAATTTAGACTGATTTACCAAGTTTACAAGCGCACTGGCTGGCAATTTATGTTAACAAGCATACGCTAAGTACTATGTAAGCTATACTCTGTTACCGAGTTGAACCGGTTTAATTCGAACGTACCCCGCAGACTTCTGAATGTGTAAAATAGCTGCTACAAGCATCGACCTGGCTCCTGAGAGAACAAACTCCCGCAGGTTATTATGAAAAATTCCTACTGAAGTTATGTGCCCTACTTACGTTTCAAACGGCAAGTTGCTCAGTTAATCTTTTGTTTTGCTTGGTTGTATTGGAGCTTGATCATTGTATAATATATATTTGTTTACATTTTATGCAAATGATTTAAGTGATGCAGTATCCAGCAAACTCTGGATGTTTGCTGACGATACCAAACTCATGCGACGTGTCCATAAATGTTTTCATTGGATCGACTGTATGGACCTCGAGGCAGATATAAACTCAGTTTGTAGGTGGGCTGATCTTTCACTTCTCGAGTTCAATGCTGACAAGTCGTTGGTTGTTCATTTTGGTTTTCACAACCCCCAATGGGAATATGAAATGAACAGACGGCGTGTGCCTCCTACAACTACGGTTTCGGACCTCGGGGTGCTTATTTCAGACTGTTTGACCGCTTCAGCACACTGTGCAAAAGTTGTAGCAGAAGCAAAACGCATCATTCGTCTGGTGGCCAGAACTTGGCGTTTTTGGGATGCCTCATCTTTCCTTATCCTATATTTTTCACTCGTCAGACCAAAACTTGAATATGCGAGTTCAGCCTGGAGCCCTCACTATAGCCGTGACGTCACATTGATAGAAAATGTACAACGTCGAGCAACTCGATTATTACCATCCCTCCGTGGCTACAACTATGAGACTAGAATGAACATTCTCGGGCTGCAATCACTTGAATACCGCCGACTACGAGCAGATTTAATTCTCACTCATAAGATGATACATGGTCTAGTTGATTATGATTGGTCCATATTGTTCTCTTTTGCTCCGATTACTGGCACAAGACAACACTTGCTGAAGCTTCAACCAACTCAAACTGCTCGGTTAAACTGCCGCCACCATTTTTTCGCCCATCGGGTAATTCAAACTTGGAACAGCCTCCCGGAACATGTTGTGGTCGCACCATCCACCCCAATGTTTAAGCGCATCCTACATGACTCACATACGGCTATATGATCTTTGCCGTTTCTGCCGCTGCGCTGTATGTTTCAGCTGCACAAAACAATGCGAGTGCGAAGACAAGCCGAACACTGATTTCGGCTATTGCCCAATCCTTTAAATATTGCTCTGCTTTACGTTGCTATTGTGATTACCGACGGTTTGGGTCTCTGGTAAGCATATTACATATGTTTGGATCACAGATGAAGCAAAAAACGTGGAAAATTTCAAACAAACTTTTTAAAACGGAATTCCGGTTCCGGTATGGCTTTTGCCCTTTGAAGGAACCGCAACCGGAACACGATTTTCGTCGGAGCCGGAATTCCGGTTACTCCCTGATATATATAGTGAAGAGAGCGAAAGGCTTTAGGGATTCGAAGGTAATCAGTTGCTCCCAGACTTTATTTTCACTTTCTTCGTGTCATATAATCAGGTTAGTTCAAAAATCTCCATTTAACTGGTTTGGACCTTTCACACTATGTTAATGTTTCTTACTTGCATATAAGGCCAAAACAACTAGTTCATAACTTCGTTACTTATACAGTAATGGCAAAGCTATAAACAATTTAGGAGTTATCAACACACCCTCAAGGTAGAGCTTAAAATATATACCGGTAGTATTGGCTAAAAAGGCCTCCAAACACTTTCAAATATGTCGATATTCCCAGAAAGATACAGATAACATAATCTGTTTATATTTAAAAACACACATAGATATGCAAGTTTTCACTACGTATATACGTTAAAGTGCTTCAAACTCTTCAGGCCAAAGCTGCTTCTGGTTAAGTTATGTAATGCATTGAGCGAATAACTAATAGTTCATGACTGAATATCCGATATGCGTACGTAAATGTTATTTGCGCAAACCAGATTGATTTAGTCAAGTTAGGTCACAATCTCAAAAACGATGACCGAAAACAAAACTACGATTTCATTTTAGCCCGCTATCACAATTTTCTATGCAGAAACGTGTAAGCGCTATTATTTTACAAATTGCCAATATAATAAACTGTTCGCGTTCATTAACAACGCCCAGACATTGCATATTTCAACGCACACTTTTACAGAACTGGTACGACTCAGCATCTCGTTAGAATCGAGTAAAGTCAGAAAATGTACTCAATTTACTAAAATAACTCAATTTGCGTTCGCATTCACTTAAGCTGAGCACCACTGACAGAATTGTAAAGACGATTTTTTGCTCAAATCTGTTTGACGAAAGAGCAAGCAAGCGTAAGTCCCTAAACATTACTAAAGTGATCAAACTCTAATATAGCATGTAAATTTTCTATATAATTAAACATCGCAATGTCTATTTAATCAACTTTTTAATCAAACGAATACCAATCTAAACACTTAAAAATACGGAATTAAACCAAACCAACATTTTTAATCAAGCTTCGTTTCTTTGTTAGAGCAATGATGTTCTCCATTAAGGATGCCCAGTTTTTGTTATCGTAACATATTTTGACTATTGAGAGTTGTAGTTTTGTATTTGATCGCATGTCAGCAGCCTAAAATATTACCCCACGTAACTTGTATGATTTTAAGCTTGAAAATAATTACAATCAGCTATACAGACCTAACAATCAATTAGCTAAACTGTGAAGCGAACAATTTCATTTCGAATTATGGACCATCTGAATCGCTTGCAAATCCTGTGTCTAAGCAAATGACTATAGGTAACACACACAAGGTCAAAGGTTTGACAAACATAAACATTACAAATATTATAATCATTCGTTAACTAACCAGTCTCGTCTGTTTCTCCAGAATATACAACGAGTCGATGGCTTCAGCGTGCTTTCCATTCTGAAAATACCAATCTCGCATTACCACTCACTGTTATAACATTTGTGTTATGGACAACCTACTATACACCAAATGTCGTGCAACACAGTTCCGATGTATTAAGTTTAATGTAAACGTTACTTTTACTGCATTTTAAACCCACTGTACCTTCATTCCTTCTTTCATCTGTTTAACTATATATAAATTTCGAAGACCAGGTTCCGATTCCAATTATTCCATGTTTTACAGTAATGATTCATTGAAAAATAAGCAATTTTTGTTTGAAAATGCTAAAAATAGGGTGACGCGCTTAACTAATTAGTTAATTAGCAATTAACTAAAGCAAATTTTGACAAAATCTATGTCTTGCACCTGTCCGATATTCGGTCTTTCAAACAAAAAAATTTTAAGTCGGCCAAGTAGTTAGTGAAGTTCAACGGAGGGACAGACGGTGCCGAATTTTCCCCATCTGACGAAAATAAAAACGCTTGGCGTCGCTCCGCTCAACAATTGAAGACTTTATAAAACTGCTACATATGGACATTAAATTGTTTCAACTCGGTGCAGGTATTTCAGGCGAATGAGGTTTATTTTGTAGAGCAATTAATGCTGTTTAATACTTCGGTAAATTATGGTTTTGTACAATGTTACATTGGTATAAGACTATGGCCCAAATTTTATAAGGGGCCATGAGACCCAAAATAGAAAAAGCGGTCATATCAAGGTAACTGGCGGAGAACTAGAGATAAATTTGGGCTCATTTTGTAGAGCAAATGCAGCTGCATGTCAGACATTATCACAGGGTTACATTTATTTT
The DNA here is from genome assembly GCA_030248225.1 of Trileptium ribeirensis. Classification (NCBI taxonomy): domain Eukaryota; kingdom Metazoa; phylum Nematoda; class Enoplea; order Enoplida; family Thoracostomopsidae; genus Trileptium; species Trileptium ribeirensis. Next base: position 9,298 of record JASANE010015929.1, read on the forward strand.
AGGCAAAGGTAAATGGCAGGGAATGACAGGAACCAGCAACCGAAACCGCCCATTTAAACCGGATCCGGAACCTGGTATTCGAAACTTATATATAGTAAAACAGATAAATGAAGAAATGAAGGTATAGTGGATTTATTTAAAATGTATTGAAAATAATTTTTACATTAAACTTAATGTATTGCGATGGCATTATTGCCTTTCTGACACTCTAAAGAGACTGAAGAAGCTAATAATTTCTATTTATTGACCAATGTCGGTTTTTGGACATCCAGAGCAAAAATACCGTCCACTATACACGCTTGCGTATACTGTGTCAAATTGAAAATGCTTGCAACGCATGGATTATAGAAAAAACATTTTCGCTCTGTCTCCAGTTGCCTCCCTTTACTACACATACGTTTGTTGCATGAAATTATGGGTTTATATGGTTCTGAGAGAAAATAATAGAAGGCAATTTTCCGCTCAGTGGTCAGAGACACTGTTTAGGTTAGCGTTGTGCAAACAATGCCCGATAGTTAGATGATAAAGATGATAAGTTTCTAATATAAGCACCTTCAATCTTCCAATTGTGTTCTGTTATCGCGTTGCACGGTTTAATTCGAACATACCACGCAGACTTCTGAATGTGTAAAATAGCTGCTACAAGCATGGACATGCACTCTTGCAGGTTAAGATGAAAAATTCCTACTAAAGTTAAGTACCCTACTTACAGTTCACGCGACAAATTGCTGAGTTAATCAGTTCTTTTGTTTGGTTATATTAGAACTTGATCATTGTACATATATTACATGTTTGGACCACAGTTGACGCAAAAATGTGGAAAATTTCAAACTAAATTTTTAAACCGGAATTCCGGTTCCGGTATGGTTTTTCCCTTGCCGAAACCACAACCGAAACACGATTTTCGCCGGAACCGGAATTACTCTCTGTTAAATGGATTTTAAAATGGGCCATAAAGGCTGAAATATATACGCGAAAACGGTTATTTTATAGAGCAATTCATCCTTTACGTCGCTAGATATGATGTATTGTTGGCATTATATTTAGGTCGCTGGGTAGGGACAAAATGTGTTACTGAATGGGTCGACCTAAGATACACGAAATGGCCATATGGACGCAACCCGGCGATTTAAATGACAATAGCAGTATACTAACTACATGTTCACTTACTTAAAGGACGAAACATGAGACCAATAACACCTGTATAGCTCGAACAGTTGCGGTGAAAAAAGGATTTTTGAATGGCCCATGAGACCTAAAATACTGGAAAACAGATCTCCGTGAACGCTGAAAATATACGGGTGATAATAGCACCTTTTAGAGAAGAAAAGTAGAACAGTTCAACCTCTGTGTAGCTGTGTATCGTCTTTTGCTATTTTCGTAAGCTATCCGGTTGGGTCAAAATCACGGAGTAACCGGAATTCCGGTTCCGGAGAAAATCGTGTTCCGGTTGCGGTTCCGGCAAAGGGCAAAAACCATACCGGAACCGGAATTCCGGCTTAAAAATTTTGTTTGAAATTTTCCACGTTTTTTGCTTCATCCTGTAATCCAAACATATATAATATATTATACAATGATCAAGCTCCAATACAACCAAGCAAAAGAAAAGATTAACAAACCAATTTGCCCTGTGAAACGTACGTAGGGCACATAATTTGAGCAGGAATTTTTCATAATAACCTGCAGGAGTTTGTTAAATCAAAGCCAGGCCGATGCTTGTAGCAGCTATTTTACACATCCAGAAGTCTGTGGGATACGTTTGAATTAAACCGGTCCAACTCGGTAACAGAGTATGGCTTACGCAGAAGTACTTAGGGTATGCTTGGCTAACATAAATTGCATCAAGCACCCGCCAGTGCCCTTGTAAACTTGGTAAATCAGTCTAAATTGAAGTAAACTAACATTATCTGCAACGCAGATAGAAACTGCTTTCTTGGCAATGAACTGTATTTATTGAAACTGTGCGAGAAGTATCACAGTGTGTCTCATTTATAGTATTCTGATTAGAAAGTTATCATCATTATGATCTAACTGACGGGCACTGTTTGTCCAACGCTAGCCTAAACGGTGTCTCTGACTACTGATCAGAAAATTACCTTCTATCTATTATTTTTTCTTAGAATCATATAAACCAATAATTTTAAGTTTCCTACAGAAGAACATGCAACAAACGTATTTGAAGTAAAGGGAGGCGACTGGAGACAGAGCGAAAGTGTGTATTCTACGCTCCAAGCTTTGTAAGCACATTCGATTTGCCGCAGCATACGCAATGGTGTATAGTGGAAGACATTTTGTGCTCTGAATGTCCAAAAACCGACATATTTGATCGATAAATAAATATTATTAGCTTCCTCAGTCTTTAAAGTTTCAGAAAGGCAATAATACCATCGCAATACATTAAGTTTAATGTAAAAGTTATTTTTAATGCATTTTAAATCCACTATACCTTCATTTCTTCCGTCATCTGTTTTACTATATATAAATTTCGAAGACCAGGTTCCGGTTCCGGTTGCTGGTTCCTGTTCCGGTAAATTTCGGTTCCGGTTATTCCCTGGTAAAAATGTATTTTTAAACGGGTCTGTAAGAGACTAAGTACGCAATAAGCGTATTAACTATATAAACTATTCAAGAAGCATGTTATATTTCCCTCATTTTTGTAAGCTGATGCTCCATAGAGCTGTGTTCGCTGCGTAGCATTGTGGCTACCTACGCTGCAGTGTTGATTCGAAATTCGTTTAAATTGACGCAAGAGAACTCCACTATTCAATGTGAGAATACTGCGGTAAAGTTTAGTGACGGATGATACAAATTACATGTTCAACACTCAGTATTTAATACCTTGGCGATGAGACACGCTATACTTATCAAATATCCACCGTCACTAGTGATGCAACCTGAAGAAATTGTTGGTTCGAACCGGGCCAGGCTCTGTGGGGACGGACTAAGTAAACAATCTACTCTCAGCTAACAATCATAAAATTGTTTGGTCAATAGTGTATAATATTCACTGAAGCTAAAGTAGTTTCAACTTGTTTCACGTTTAAATAAATGTCATCATAACTCATGTTAAGCACATGTAATACATTTTGAAATTTTACTGCTTGCAATAAACCTATGCAAAATGCGCACATTACTGGTGCCTGTCCTCTGTATCGTATTACTTTGTAACAACTCTCGTTCGCTCACAATATTACTTTTGCTAGAGCTTCTGCTTCTGGTATGGCTTTGTCCACCTGGTCGCTATAATCAACTTCCATTTTAACAAGCCTACCATCGCCGATTTCGCTAAGGTTTTCAGATGGCATTTTCTATACGTTTTATGATACCTGTATATGTAAAATTTACAATAAAGTATCAACATGATATGAAATACAACATACAGGAGAACATTTGACACAAAATTCAACGCAGACCTAAGTTTGTATAATAAAACAACAATATGCGAGATTATGCTGAGCTTAAACAAGTCACGTAGATGCCAGCACAAATTATTAAGTGAAAGCATATCCATGAAAATTATATATTGAAATTTCCAGAAAATCCTAGTACAGAACTATTCAGCGAATCAGCTATATATTAGTTTGACACGTCTAAGCAGCTTTGCGAAATAGGGATAATTTCAGACCGGCACCACGAACTTTCTATGTTTTTCCATAAAAAAATAAAAAACTTTTTATTAAAAACACGACGCTTGACACATTGTTTAAATTCGCTAGACTTCTTGTAAAGAAATGTCTCCCAACCACATAAGTTACGCTTTTGGTTTAATTTACGTCTAGCGAAATCTATCAGCATACTATGGAACGACCGGTACCAAATTTTTGCCGGTATCAGTACCACGTGGTATATACCTTTACCGGTACCACGTCATGCCAAGCAATACCCACCTATAGTAGACATAGGTAATACTATATATAATTTATCAATACACCCATACACATTACACAAGTTTTTATTCTGTCGACAAACATGCGAGGTATAACGTGCCTATATATTTGTGGGAGAAACTCGAACCGGGGCAGCTCCAGATCGAACTGCGGGCGGGCTCACGAAAACGGGGCCGCCCCAGTTTTTTAGAGAAAAGGATGAACCGGGGACATCGAAATTTTACGGAGGAAGGCACGAACCGGCGGCAACCTCGCCTCGAACTACGACGGAGGGTGCCCCCAGCCCCCACGCGCGAGATTCCAGATACAGACGTTTATCTATCGTTTCTGGGATACTTTATTAATAGCGGGTTTGAATGCAAAATGTTAAATTTTGAAATTTGTTTCACATTTCGGCCCTCCATTTCACGGTCCCTAGCCAAGTCTGGCGCCCCCAGTTCCGAAGCAGGGGCTCCGGTTCATGACCACTGGAAAAACTTTAAGCGAATGAAGAAGCCAGCTTCGAAAAATTTATAAAATTAATCATCCTCGTGCTATATTGTTAGCAACGTATTGACCAAAACACGAACAGCTCTACTTGCGATGGATTTTTCGTACCGGTGCCGACAACATTGTTACTCAGCCGGTAGCGGTCGAACCTTACAGTGTATTGTTGTGACACTTGCAGTCGAATTGAAGCAACCGAAGGCACTGGCGCTGTGATCCACAAACACACCTGAAGTTACTAAAAGTATATGAAATATTACTAGAGACCGTTTTAGGCACATTTTATATCTGTTTCGGTTTCTTTTTGTTTCACCATTGGGTCACGTAATTGTGGATTACTTGTTCGACGCGGTTGCAGCTTTTTATCTTTCGATTTTTGGTCTGATTGTGATTGCCTCGATAGCGGTTCGCGATATTGCTGCGTGCACAGCGACTTTAGTGGTTTTTGGGAGTGACTGCTTGATTGCAATAACGATTTGCTATCTGAACATAATTTATGCTCTTAAACATCGCTATTGTTGCATTATTACGGCCAGCGACAGGATATTTGTTGGTGCAGTTTCCACCAATTCAACAAATTTTGCTGCCGCTTCCATTGTTTCGGCAATCATCACGTAACGCCGACATAGAGATTTAATCCAGAGATCGTTTGGTGTTTGATCCAACGTTGACACCACCGCGTTCTATGAGGCGATATCTGTTTACCTTTTTCTCGCGGCGTAAAGTTTAGCTCCTTGGGGTCTATTGGCTTGAGAGTTTCGACTGCGTCGATGACATGATTTTTCAACTCCGTACCGGTTCAGACCACTTATGGTTTCGTCAAGACTGATCTTTAATCCACAGTAGGTGATGTATCCTTACATGTTCGCATTTTAAATACGTCTGGATCGGTTTAACAATCAGACTGCGTATTCGCCGTTGCTGTTGCTGCTGTTCCGCTGTTACCCTCTATTCCCCTCGACCACTGTCCATTTGGTGTCAACAAAACGACTATCAGCACTACGACCACTCCTCTGTTAAACCAATCGCTGACCATCAATTCGTCTAATTCGTCGACTATTTATTCGGTCGATATATCGTACTAGTATATATTTTAAAATGACTTTTGGATCTATATTTGTGGTTATGTATTATCCAGGGAATAACCGGAACCGGAACCAGCAACCGGAACCGTCCATTTAAACCGGATCCGGGACTTGGTCTTCGAAATTTATATATAGTAGAACAGATGCGGGAAGAAATCAAGGTATAGTGGATTTAAAATGTATTAAAAATAACTTTTACATTAAACTTAATGTGTTGTGGTGGTATTATTGCCTTTCTGAAACTTTAAAGAGGCTGAGGAAGCTAATAATGTTTATTTATCGATCAAATATGTCGAATTTTGGACATCCAGAGCAAAAAATTCCTTCCACTATACACCATTGCGTATATTGCGTCAAATCGAATGTGCTTACAAAGCTTGGAGCGTAGAATACACACTTTCACTCTGTCTAAAGTCGCCTTCCTTTACTACACATACGTTTGTTACATGTTCTTCTGAAGGAAACTTGAAATTATTGGTTTATATGATTCTAAGAGAAAATAATAGATAGAAGATAATTTTCTGATCAGTGGTCAGGGACACTGTTTAGGGTAGTGCCCGTAAGTTTTGGACAAACAGTGCCCGTAAGTTAGATGATAATGATGATAACTTTTTCTAATCAGAATGCTATCAATGAGACACACTGTGATGCTGCTCGCACAGTTTCAATAAATACAGTTCTTTGCCAAGAAAGCAGTTTCTAGCTGCGTTGCAGATAACGTTAGTTTACTTCAATTTAGACTGATTTACCAAGTTTACAAGCGCATTGGCGGGTTCTTGAAGCAATTTATGTTAGCCAAGCATACCCTAAGTACTTCTGCGTAAGCCATACTCTGTTACCGAGTTGGACCGGTTTAATTGAAACGTACCCCACAGACTTCTGGATGTGTAAAATAGCTGCTACAAGCATCGACGTGGCTTTTATTTGTTAACAAACTCCTGCAGGTTATGAAATATTCCAACTGAAATTATGTGCCCTACTTATGTTTCAAATGTCAAATTGCTTAGATAATCTTTTCTTTTGCTTGGTTGTATTGGAGCTTGATCATTGTATAATATATATTACATATGTTTGGATCACAGATGAAGCAAAAAAAACGTGGAAAATTTCAAACAAACTTTTTAAACCGGAATTCCGGTTCCGGTATGGTTTTTGCCCTTTGCCGGAACCGCAACCGGAACACGATTTTCGCCGGAACCGGGATTCCAGTTACTCCCTGGTATTATCCCATGTCTTGATCCGTATACAATTGAACACACGATGGGCAGTTTATCAAGGCTTCGAGCGGGTCGTCGTCCAGTCCCACACGCGCTAGCTGGAACCACAGGGAAATTGTGGCATTTTACTTCAATTACACGAAAAAGTGTTCAAACTCGGGGTGCTTCACACTGCCACAGAGATTCACCGTTGAATCTTGTCGGTTATTCATCAGGACCAACTCGTCATTGTTAAATGTTAGTTTCTTCCTCGTTGATCGAAATATTGCTTGTATCGGTGTTAGGCTAAGAACAGGCGCTTCCATACATGTTCCCAGGCTGCGATTAATTTATCGATTTTAATTGGGTTGCATATCCTTCGTCGGTCGTTGCTATTAGGTATGCACGAATGGGGTTCTCTTCGGGTAAATCAGGCGAAATATTCGAGATGTTGGAACGAGTAATTGCAAAACAACAACGCGACACAGAAAATACCAAAGAACAAGGAGTAAAAACAAGCTCAAGATCTCCAAAGGGCGAACCCCAACGAGCGAAACTCAGACGAACAAGGTGTTCACCCCGTGAATCTTGGAGATACAAAAATTCAGAATCGTCTGAAAGCGAAAAGAAACCTTCGGAACGAAGATCTGAACATAGTTGATTACGAGCACAATCGCTATACTAGGAAGAGCCAAGACGGAGACATGAGGCAAGATACTACTATTCGTCGTCGGGAAAACAATATGGATCGAGAGAACCAATAAAAAAAAGAACGACGACAATACCAAACTGAAAGAAATCAGCCAAAAAGAGACATAGATCCACGAGTATCAGATAAAGGGACAGCACCATAGCTACGAAGGGCTAAAACAATTACAGAACGCTACAAAGTACGGATTCGATGCAGGGATGATGGCCAGAATGAATATTCAACAAAAGCAAGAATTCGTACAAACCATTTTAGGGGGGGGGGTGAATTACACATAATGTACATTACATGTTTATGCCGTACACTACCCAGCGGATCATAGCTACCGCTATGCGTTATTCCAAATCCCTACATGTAAATTTGGACAGCGATAGACCAATAAAATATTTTGTGTATATATAGTTAATTTTAGGTATGTCAGTCGGCCCAGTGCTAGACACGGTGGCTGACTGACTTACCTGTTGTTTAGTTTTAGACTAGGGTTAGCAATTATCTACAGATCTAGTAATTATCAAACGTCAATTTGCGACATATGCTAATGGTAACTATAATTTTTTAAAATAAGATTTAGAAAATTCTCGGGGAGGGAAACTCGAAATTCTAGGGGTGGTGGTTTAGGGGGGAAGAGGAGGTTTAGGGGTGGTGGAACCGGGTTTAGGGGTGGTCCCCCCTGGCCCCTCCCCTGTAAAAAACCCCGGCAACTAGCACCAAAAAATGAACCATTGATGGATCAAAGCAAAGGTGTGATACCACGAAAGAAAATACTGGAATTATAAAAGAAACAGGAAGAAGCGGTACGTAAACCGTTACCGAGTACGGAATAAGAAACAACACCCCAAAAGAACGGAGTCACAAAAAGAGCAAGAAAAAGAAAATACGCTCCAAGAAAGAATAGAGAAGTAACGAATATTGAATTGGGCAGAACAGAAAAGTGGGTAACAACAGCAACAACGACTACTTTGCAGGAATCTGCGTTAAGAACAACTGCTGAGTTTCCAAAATAATGGATACAAGCTAAATGTTAAAGTAGATCGCATATGGACTACCAATCCCAATCCTCGTAACACAACAAACTTCAGACCCGGGAAAAGAATTACAGGCAGGAATAGCTGAACAACTGCGACAGCTACCATACCAAAAAAACATCATCTGAGTCAACCCAATCGTTAATCACAACTGAACCAACGACGATTGATGAAAAATTGTCCGAAGTATTAACGGACTCAGCAAAGAAATTTATTATATATGAAACGGGAGCAGAAACACCGAGATTGCATGTAATGGCCGAAACAAGAACAATTCAGAAAATCTTTAGCGAAAAGATAGAAGAGATCAACAAAACCACCGCAGCTAAATAAAAAGTCTGAAAAAAGTATATATAAGATGGAACGGCAACGAAATATCGAAGTGGAAGAATCCAATAATAAGGATATGAGACAATTTACAGAACAGTGAGCGTAAAGAAGGACGAAATACGACTACTACAACAACAAAGCCGTACAAGACAAGAAGTAACACAATGGAAACAGTTACACGTACAGCAATTACAGCAACAAGTACAAGAATTGCAGCAGCAAGTATAAAAAAGAAATAACATAGAACCAAACATATGAGCAGAATCAAAACGAGGTCAAAGGATTATACGACATCATTGCAGAAAACGAAAAAGCATTCAAACGATACAAGAACAATTAAAGGATACACAAGAAATGTTGGAACTATCACAGAAACAGCAGAAAGGTCAAGAACGAGCAAAGAACAATATTCAAAGACATATACAGGACGCACATGCAGAAATTACAGTTATAAAAGAAGCATTGGTAATGCAAGTGCACTTGAACGAGGCACAAAACCAAGTCCACGATAAAGATCAAGAAATAAAAATTACAAGTAAAAAATAAAGAACTGCCAAAACAGGATGAACAAAAAGGTAAAGAATAGCACACTCAAAGATGGTAGTGTTTGGATAAAGCGATCGGAACCAGAATTCCCTCTAAGAACAAATAGCGGTTCGACGATACGTCAGAATTAACCATGAATGGTTAACAAGTGGAATAAAGAACAAGCTAGGACAAACAAAGAATTTGCCAGAAATAATGGCATTATCGCTCGATTACGCCGACATTAAGGATAGCTTGATACAGTACGCAGTGTGAACATTTACGTGAACTAAAGTACCGGTCGGTTTAAAAGCCGAAAAGGGAAGATAACAAAAGGAATCTTCCAGAACAAAACGAAATGCTTGGTTAATAATCGAATCACATTTAGCCATGCAAAGGGATGAAGCAGATGATAATAAAGTCGTTGCGGAAAGTAAAGAAATATAGAGAAGAAGCTAAAAGAATAAAAGTCGACGATTTATTGGATCTTTATAATAAAGAACCCAGCTCCCCACAAAATCACTCAAGCTAAGCGAAATTCCTTGGATACGCAAAAATCCATGGAAATTAACCCCAACTTTAACACAACAGAACGAGGTGGGAAGAAATGCTTAGCTGTTTGTACGTCCGCTTCCTCGCCTTGTTTTACAACCCGAAAAATAATCAGGAAGTGCGATACGAAGGAAAAAGCACGGGATGAGTGTCAGCCGTCCAGGTGCATTGGAACCTTTGCAACTCACGCCTTCGAAAAAAATGATCATTAAGTCGGGAAAAAGAAATCATGGATACGATAACTAATAGGTGACATTAAAACGACTATCAAAAAACCGAAATCGAACCCGAAAACAATTGGAGGATCAAAATTCCTACACTCTGCCACAAAACAGTCGGAGTAATGGAAGAAACAAAAGAAGTCGCTGTAACGAAGCCATACAAGATCAAAAGCATTTATCTAAACCTTTCGGTAATTTGAGTTAATCAGAGTACCTGTAATAATGCAATCGGTGACAAAAAAACCCGTTAAAGAACCGACTCAACGCGCCGATTATTTGAACCAAAAACAATCCGTGTATCAAAAGGAAAGAACAATCGGTGAGCATGAATTCGATACGAATCGAAGCCAACTAACACCTACTAAATTTACTCTAGCTTCAAAGAACGACAATCGGAGCGTAATCCGTAAATCCAATCAATACGATAAAAGTAACTATGTTCAAATCAAATGATACAAGAATTCCTTGAAGAAGTCCTGGTAGTGTACCTTATGTCGAGAGCTTACTAAAATGTGAAGCGGCTCCAATTAATTCGACATTAATGTGCCAAATACAATTAAAGAACGATCTATAGAGACGACTGAAGTAATAGTGCCAAAAGAAGATACGTTACAACTGGGAAGAGAACTAGTCGCCTCTTACCAAAGCAGGCCACAAAAAAATTTTTGATAATTTATTCTTTATCTTTAATATTTGCGCGTCGAATCCTTATTTATTTTCAGATAATTATATTACCGGGTACCTGTAAGAAACTGAAGAAGTTTTCGTTGGCAAAAAAGAAGAATTAACTAAAAGAAAAGAAGCAGGTAAACCAATTCACTAAAGAAGAAATATAAATCGTAAAGAGTAAAGAAAGAAATAAAACAGCGAATTGTAGGGACTCGGTTAATGAAAGAATAAAAAAATTGGTCGGAAGTGTTAGTGGTAGACGCAATTTCAGACAGTTCCGGTCAATGGTACGAAAGTATTTAAACGGTTCTGTCGTTAAACCCGGTCAAAAACAAATACGGGAGTGAACTCAAGAGGCAACGTTGAGGTACTTAGGTTCGTGGCGTGTAGGGGTTGATCACTTTAAACGTCCTTTGTTAGCCTCTTGAGGAGCAATTCGACCATTTGGTTTCCGGACCTGAAGAAGGACATCAGTGGTACCAACTGTAGACAATACGAAATCTTGCGAACCAAGCAATGACATAA
>JASANE010015931.1:0-12377 GCA_030248225.1 Trileptium ribeirensis
GTTATTACTTCGTTCAGTTACGTATTGCTTGAACTTTAGCGGAATAAAAGAATTACAATAATAGAAAAAACAACATCCACAACAACAACTTACGCCGGGTCGAGACTCCCCTCTTTTCTTTGTGTTATGTAGTATCTAAATACTCAAGAATAGTTTCTATTCCGCTAAAGTTCAGACTGTCGTCTCTTTGAGTGTCCTGGTTACGATGTCAAATTTGGGTTATATAAAAATTGCGTCGAACAAAAGCAACGAAACAGAAGAATTACAATAATAGAAAAAACAACATCCACAACAACAACTTACGCCGGGTCATTGAACACATTATCATCCTCAGAGGCTTCTCCTTCCGAACTAGAAATCTGCAGATGACGTGGATCAATCCCCCGGCTGGTGTAATCAGGATCTCGTCCAAGACTCCTTCTTCTCTTTGCCGAACCCGAGTCTTCAGCCAATTCGCTTGATTTGGCAGTAACGCTGGATGCGGCGGGCGCTGATCGCTTAGAAGAACCCCGAGTACACTGTGACGACGCCGAACTGAGCGAAATTCGCATTTTTAACGAGTTCTTCTGTTTCGCTGTTATTTGTTTTTGGCCGCAATCGACAACAGCTGCAGAATTATTCTTAGATCCAGATGGCGACTTGTGCGTCTCAACACTCTGTATAAAGCAGTGTCGTTATACAACATATATATCTACATATATTTATATATATATATACATATATGAATGAAGAACCGGAACCAAAACTATGTAGCTGGAAGAAACGAATCATGAACCTGGTATCACCAATATGGCAAAATCAATGGAGAAATAAAAGGCAAAAAGTATTTTTTAAAACTTGATAAGTGATAGACTCATGAGTTCAAATACAGATCTCTCCCGTATTGAAAGAAAATTTCGCAAATTCCAGTTTTGTAACAGCTGTGGTTTTACTTGACTTAACTGGCAATATTACGTAAATTTAACAACCAAAATCTATTTAGTCACCTATTCTCGAAATCAGTCACCGGCTGTGTTCTTGAGGCGTTACTTGAGCAACTCAGCAATTATGTGGAGTTCCTAAACTGTCTCGAAGATACATGGAAGGTCGAACTGCTCCCCGTTTCGAACTAAAGGACCTGGAAGCCGTAATTCGGTTTGCCAAACGACAAACAGGACGGATCCACAGCTGAACTTGGTGGACTGAAAATGCTATATATAACTAATTCGATAATAGTAAATATTCAAAAATTTAAAGTTTTGACCGCGCATTCAAAAATATAGATGATTATTAGCATTAGGGTTTTAAGGATTTTGGGATCTATAAGGGCAAACTGGCATATTTTTGCCTATCGTAGAAATATAACTAGCCTAGAAAAGTACATGGAGGCTGAACTGCGGGTAAGTCAGAAAATACATGGAGGCTGGGCTGGGGCACCCGGAGGATCCCATAATACCTAGGGAGCAGGGAGTAACCGGAATTCCGGCTCCGGTTCCGGCGAAAATCGTGTTCCGGTTCCGGTTCCGACAAAGGGCAAAAACCATACCGGAACCGGAATTCCGGTGTAAAAATTTTGTTTGAAATTTTCCACGTTTTTTGCTTTATCCTGTAATCCAAACATATGTAATATATATTATACATTGATCAAGCTCCAATACAACCAAGCAAAAGAAAAGATTAACTAACCAATTTGCCGTGTAAAACGTAAGTAGGGCACATAATTTGAGCAGGAATTTTTCATAATAACCTGCAGGAGTTTGTTAAATCAAAGCCAGGTCGATGCTTGTAGCAGCTATTTTACACATCCAGAAGTCTGTTGGATACGTTTGAATTAAACCGGTCCAACTCGGTAACAGAGTATGGCTTACGCAGAAGTACTTAGGGTATGCTTGGCTAACATAAATTGCGTCAAGCACCCGCCAGTGCGCTTGTAAACTTGGTAAATCAGTTTAACTTGAAGTAAACTAACGTTATCTGCAACGCAGCTAGAAACTGCTTTCTTGGCAATGAACTGTATTTATTGATACTGTGCGAGCAGCATCACAGTGTGTCTCATTTATAGCATTCTGATTAGAAAGTTATCATCATTATGATCTAACTGACGGGCACTGTTTGTCCAATGCTAGCCTAAACAGTGTCTCTGACCACTGATCAGAAAATTACCTTCTATCTATTATTTTCTCTTAGAATCATATAAACCAATAATTTTAAGTTTCCTACAGAAGAACATACAACAAACGTATGTGTAGTAACGGGAGGCGACTGGAGACAGAGCGAAAGTGTGTATTCTACGCTTCAAGCTTTGTAAGAATATTCGATTTGACGCAGTATATGCAATGGTGTATAGTGGAAGGCATTTTTGCTCTGGGGGTCCAAAAATCGACATATTTGATCGATAAATAAACATTATTAGCTTCATCAGTCTCTTTAAAGTTTCAGAAAGGCAATAATACCATCGCAAAACCTTAAGTTTAATGTAAAAGTTATTTTTAATGCATTTTAAATCCACTATACCTTCATTTCTCCCATCATCTGTTTTACTATATATAAATTTCAAAGACCAAGTTCCGGTTCCAGTTCCGGTTCCGGATCCGGTTTAAATGGACGGTTCCGGTTGCTGGTTCCGGTTCCGGTAAATTTTGGTTCCGGTTATTCCCTGCTAGGGAGCCCGCCTTCAACCCCACTCAGTGGGAAAGCCAGAATATTAATTTACATGATTACATGCACGCTAGCTGGCGGTTCGGCCAATAACTTATATTTTACAAGATTAGCTATTCAAAATATTTGGAATAGCTTATTTTGCGGTGTCATGTTCGAAACTTCCTACTTTAGGTTACTTTGCAGTGTCATCTACAGGTGGGTTCACAAGTCAAACTTTTTGTTCAAATTTTGAGCTCACAATTTCATCAAAATTTTATTGTTAATTTGTAATATAATAAGATTGCAAATTACAATACTTCAAAATTTGACCTCAAAAATTTTCAAATTCTATTCCTTGTCCCTGATTAATTAAAGCAATTATTGTCGTAGAAAAGTCTGCGAAGTGTATACACGTTACAAATCCCAACAATACAAAACTGCTTTCAAATTCTTATCATAATTGAGCCTAAAATTTGATCAAAGTTCACGCTTAAAATCTGCGCAAACCTTTTGACATGCGAACGCACCTACAGTGTGAGCATGCTATGGTTTTCTATGAATATATCGTTAAACAATTCAGTTTCAGAATACGCCCAAAGCTCTCTGAACGAGCCCAAACAACTACCATAAGCATCCACTTAGCGTAGTTTTTTACTAATACAATGCTATGGTGAAAATGCCGACATGGATAAGTAACCATTTTGTAAGCTTTTCCCAACAATAAAATGACAACTACAAGTTATGAAGGGGTTGGAAATCCCTAAAAAACGCCATTTCTGCTCGCCAGCTACAAAAACAGGATAACATATCCGTGGTATACAAACTAGTTTGCGGTTGATGTTCAATAAACGCAAAGCTTGTGTGCATATTTCAAACGTATTTTTAATTAATGAATTCGCAAACTGAGTCTGGTATACGATTATAACTATTGCTAGCCACCTCCAGCTACACACTTACAATGGAATTATTAGCTTTTGTGATACGGCTGTACACAAAAACTGCCAGCAAGTACGTTAATTTCACCAGAATTTGTATTCACATGCAAAAAAGACGTTTTAGTATTTACTCCTTTAACAGCTGTCGGACGTCGCTGTCTTGTTGATCCATTTCCTGGATTATTGCTGCTGCTGTTCGTCCGACTTAAATGATGCAATGCACGCTTTTTGGCTTTCTTCTTGATGTTTCCTCCTTTCACCGTCTAGAATCGGTAATCAGCGATTATTATTATTAGAACAGCAATTATAAACAAGTTACTGTGGGACAAACTAAAATTTACAGCGCAGTGAGAGCTAAATATGCTTCAAACAGTAATTTCCAGTGACGGTTAACACTCGCTGCACCAGCAACGTAGCTGAACATATATACCGCTCTTGCATAGCATACAATATTGAACTGAATTGTTACGTAACCAACAAATCTAGGAAATATTAGCACTCTCCAATTTTTTACAGTTTCCCGTTTCCCAACATTTCAGCATTGATCTGCTATGCTGCACATAAGCGATTCCACAGGATGCGGCATCAGGAGGCATGAGCCAGGGCCACCCTGGTTCCGAACCAGGGGTCGCCCCAATTTGCCAGGTGGTAATTTTCCAAGAAAAAATGGTTAAAAATCATCTCAGAAACACTGCCAAAATGCTTTTGATGGGAAGAAAATGCGACTTTGAAGCAAATTTTGGCAAAATTTGCGAATTTTTGTCTTCAGAAAGGAATTTTAGTACAAATTTTGATCAAATAATATATACTTTGGACCGATTGGAAACGACAAATTTTGCAAGAGGCAATGAACCGGGGGAGCCCAAAATTTTGGTAGGGGGCACGAACCGGGCGGCACCTGTTTTGAACCAAGGGTAACCGAAACATACCATGTTCCCCCACCCCCCAATTTGGAGAGTCCAGACACCGGTGGGTACACAGAATAGAAATTGCGGAAGAACAAACGAAAATATGAAAAGCTAGTCGACGTTGTGGTGCGCAGGCCAAAATAGGTCAATACCCTCAACCGTCGTGAGATCACGATGATAACATTTAACAAAGAATTAAACCATAAAATAATAAGGCCTATTTTAGATTTTATATACGACTATTTATTTCCAAAGCTAGACAAACAATCAGTATTTAATTTATTCTTCACGGTTGGCAGCTGGGATCAAAGCCGAAAAACAACACCGTGAACACGGTGGGAACTCTTTATAAACGTAACGGTCTAACCTCATTAAATTTAATGGCCCGAGTCAATTCGATAATTAGGCGATCACACGACATCACATCAGTCACAACGGGTCGCTTTTCAGTCGTATATCCGGCCGCTCCTTGTTCGGCACGCCCAACCGACCTATGATCGCGCCGTATCCATTGAATGAAAACAGCGAGAAGTTGTCGCGCAGCCGTTACCATATACCGCGGTGCAGGTGTGCCGTCGGCATTAAAGTCTACACATAAATAAAAGTAAATTTTGACACAATTCTACTAAACTTAAACAGAACAGAACGCAAACAATGATCATATCGGTTGCAAAAACTGTCACCGTTCTTCCAAGACTCGCTGTCCTGTCCATAGCCTTCCGAAAAGTGGTGGGGCGGAACTTTGTTGGGGGTCTCCATGTTCAGTTTCAGCAAAACTTTTAAAGTGTGAAATTCTCTCCTACGTTAATGGTACATGTTCGCACAAATTTTCAACTACTTGCTACTGTTGTACATATATTTTCTAGCTATAATACAGCGTCTTAGCGATTACAAGTAATGACGTTTAATATTTAAAAATATTTGGTATACATACAGAAAGCACGAATATATCAACACTAATAAATCATAGGTTTGAACACTGAAGGGAGTGGTTTGCTATTTAGAGCGCCGAATACGGCGACAATTTACTAACATCGGGATATGAAAATTGGAGGCGGGCCCTGCTCACCAACACACTGTGATCACAATGCGGCCGTATGGCTATAATGGTACTACATGTAATAGATACCGTCTGGGGTTTATTAATTTCACTCTGATGTTAATAATTATCATGCATGTTTCATACCGAATATGTTTGGTCATGAAGACAATTCACATCCTAATATTGATGCAAGTAATGTAAAAGTGTGTCATAGACTATATAAACATATGCAAAATTATACGCTTTACTGACTACCATTATGTGCAGCCCCCCCCCCGAAGAAACTACAATGTCCAAGGCAAAGAAGAGGAGCCTGAGATGCACAGGACGCATTTGAATGCCGACAGACACTCCACGGTGTAGGTAATATCAGATAATAAATTTGGAAAACCATCTTCAACAGACTTCAACAAGGAATAAAAAAAACTTGAAAATATAAATTTGAAAAAATTTCTGAAAAAAAAAATTGAAATAAATGTGTCAAATCTGAAATCACCTGTCTGGCTATACCAATTTTGCAAAATTTACGCTTGGTTTCTAGTTGCGAATAGCCGATATGTAAAACCCAGGGTTAACGTCATGATGCACATATTGATTCTCTTTGTAATGCTGGTCTATCTATAGTATTCCGAAAAGTGGGGGTGGGCGAAGCCTCTAGAGCCCTAATGGTCGACGTCAGAGCACATTTCGCTTTGAGGGAAACAAAATTTTGTCATATTTGCTACATTTTTCACACTTTCAAATACATTTTGTCTGTATTGGAAGTATTTTTATGATATAATACAGTGCTTTGGCATTGAAGTAGGAATTAACGTTTAAAAACATATCGTATACACAAAACCGAAATATACTATTTTAAGTGTCTAAAATTTTGGGGTTATTGACTCTCATTGGTCATGACTGGGAATTTTGACGGTGTCTGCTTCTGGTTTTTGGTGTGAAGCGCATAATCCAACTGTGGCTGGGCCGATTGATTCGCGAAATAGCTCATTTGAAAA
Source organism: Trileptium ribeirensis (assembly GCA_030248225.1). Lineage (NCBI taxonomy): Eukaryota > Metazoa > Nematoda > Enoplea > Enoplida > Thoracostomopsidae > Trileptium > Trileptium ribeirensis. The sequence continues at coordinate 6,503 of JASANE010015931.1, forward strand.
CTTAAAATCTCTATTTGAACCCTTAGTTAGGCGTGAAACGATTCTAACACCTTCCCTCCCAAAACAGGCGCTGATGGCATCCATAAAATCACGTTACTTAATGTACCTCGAAACCCGGCGTAGATGTCTGAGTCAAATTGGGCTCATTTTGTAGACCTAATACAGCTACATAGATGATAAATTAATCTACCAAATGAGATCATAAAATCCGTATAGCTCGAGACGTTATAGAGATTTTGCCATTTTCGCGTACCTTGAGTCTCTTGCGTTCATTAAAACCATTTTTAAACAATCATGTAACTAAATAATGACAACAGCGGTACATTTTCTAGTGTAAATAATAACAGCACATCTTCTGCGGGTGAATTGTTCTACAAAATAATCCTATTATTTTCTCTCCTATATATTTACTTACTATAGAGATATAGCTATTTTCGTGTCTCGGGCTCTTCTGAAAACCATTTAGAACCTAATTCAGGACCCATGGGTAATATTGTGCAAAAGCTTTATATTCATACTTATGTATATGTATAATATATTTACAGGGTGGCCGCTGAGACCGCGGTTCAATTTTCGGGTTCTTTCAAAAAAATCGGAGTTCAGCGTAAACAGAGGTAACAAATATAAAAATAAACCTATTATAACTTAATAGCACCGTTACAATTAAATAATTGTGACCAACTAAAACATGTAAGTCCTTGACTAGTAGATTGCTGGTTTGAAACACAAATTTTACGAAATATTCCAACGAAAACACTAATTGACTCAACTCGGCAAAACTAGATAGTCCTGAGCAGTTTTACCTGGATCGTGGCCTTTTCACTGTTCGTAATTTTAATTTCTTTGGTACAGTGGCTGCAGTGGTTTGCATACAACGGCTTCCCAGGGACAGGAGAAACCCATTTCCCACCACTTTGCAAACAAAAGTTTCTTATCAACCCATTTACCAAAGGCCGCGCGCTGCGACTACACAGCCTGGTAAGTAGAGGTGAAATGAGGTTTCGCTGCCACAACATGCAATTTTTCGCGATATTATGCGCGAAAAATCAATTGTAACAGTAGTACTTATATTTTTGTTTCGGACGTGGAAGTCGAGAACATGGTGCACGATGCAATAAAAAATTTAAAAAATGATTAGAATTTTTTTCGGAGTTTTGTTATGACATTCGGCGTTTTTCGGGATCTTTTTTTCCGTTTCGTGTTTGTATTTATTTGATAGAGCCTTAATAGCTCTACAAAATGAGCCTAATTTGGCTAAAATATCTATACTTGGTGTTGAGATACAGCTAAAAAATCTTTAGTCGGTTCCCTTTTCACTCGACCAAAGAGGCTTCGACCCTCTTTTACAGCCAGAAAGAATTGAAATCTTTTTTGTGCCTAACTAATGAGCACAAATAGAGCTATCGCGCGGATCAGTCGGCCAAGTCAAAGTGGAGTTATGCGTACCAAACCTCAAACGGACACCGTCGAAATCCACCACTCTGGCGAGTGAGAATTCCTCGCTACGCTGCTCCACTCACTACTCAAATTGAAAAATAAAACAATTTAACCGTAGCAACATCACTACGGAAAATCAAATTATTTCAGCAAGTATGCATCTTCCGTCAGCTTCGCTGCATTCAATAGTGACAGCCCAAAATAGTTTCAGGAAAAACAGGCAGCTGCCTGTTGCTCCGTCATTCCCTTGCGCAGAAAAAAAACAACGCAAAACTGTAGCAGTAATATAAATAAACAAAACATATAATATGTTAAATAAATAATATCAATACATAAAATATATATACATTCACAATACAACGGAATAGCAATTATTACCTTGGATAGCCTGGAGAATGCCGTTGGCGGCATGCCAATTGGTAACCTCAAAATTAGGAAACATAAATTTATCGGCAGTTTTTAGCTGACACTCGAGGTCGTAAATACGAAGCTGTGACGGAACGTGAAGGCTGTGCAAGAAATTTCCGCCAAACACCAACGAATTGACCGGTGTGTAGACAGCATGAATCCAGCTAGACGGAATGAGAATCGTTTGACCGGGCTTGATAGTCGCCTAGAAAAAATAACAATATTAAACAGTTAAGGTTGGAAATAGTTGGCGACAAAAAAGTCCTTTGTTAATAATGTGTACTTTCACAACTGAATTATCGGTTTCATTTGACCACTACAAAGTCAAATAAAGATATAATGATACATTTTGGTGACAACTAGTGCTACTAAATACGATTACCGTGACGGTGCAACGAATGGCCGCTGTAATTAAATCACAACACACACAAACTTTGACACATATGATTGTCGCAGAAGAAGAAACAGAAAATGTGATAGTTGTCATTAAATAATTTTAAATATAGACCCTACATTATTATTTTCTCTGGCCCAACTTCAATAGTCAGCTACAAATTATGTACTGACACACACAAAAATAAGTGCACAAAAAAACTAACGTAATAACGTTTGCTTTTAAACAAACGCTACAACTGCGTTTAGGAACTAGTGAAGCTCGCTTGCGAGCCAGAATTCGAGTGGTGAGAACAATCCCCCGAAGCAGAAGTGTGAAAAATATTTGCCACACATTTTTGACACTCGCAATGAGCTTGTCGGCCCAGAAAACCCCATATCCGACACTAAAACCAGCAATAAACACACATTCAGGTGCTTTTCCCACGACTTCTCACCAAAAATTTCGAAAACGTCATTTTTTATGCCAAGTATGAACCAGAAGTGTAAAAATGTTTGCCCAACAATATTTTTATCACTAGCAATGAGCTTATCTGCCCAGAAAATCCCATATAAGACACTAAATGCAACAATAAACACACATTCAGGTGCTTTTCCCACGACTTCTCACCAAAAATTTCGAAAACGTCATTTTTTATGCCAAGTATGGACCAGAAGTGTAAAATTTGCCCAACAATATTTTTATCACTTGCAATGAGCTTATCTGCCCAGAAAACCCCATATAAGACACTAAAAGCAACAAAAAACACACATTTAGGTGCATTTCCCACGACTTTCCACCAAATATGAAATTTGGCGCCAACTATAAGCTTATAGACTCCAGATTGGGAAGTAGTTGAAAAACTTGTTATATATCATTGGAAAGCCCTGGTAAACTACATGGAATAGGCCTCTTAGTTTGCGGATACCTCGTTTACTTATTGAGAAAAGTCGCAAAAACTGGAGGGGGTGCCCGAGAAATGGGCCAAACTGACGTCATTTTGCCCCATAACTTTTCCCACGGGAAAAACTTCAAAAATCGGGCTCCGTCATTACACCTAAATCGACCATTGGGGTTCGAATGAGCTATCTTGCATCAAAATCCGCCCAACCGTTATCGAGATCCAGGTGCGACACACACAGACAGGACCTCCTCAACCCCCTCCAGAGCCAAAATAGAAAATTCTCGCGCTTCGCTCGCTCATTTCCACTCGAATTCAAAATACGACAAATTTCTTATGTATTTACATACGTTTGTTAGCGAACGTTTTAAATTTCGTTTGTGTTTACGTTCGGTATCATTGCGAAGTTGTCTTTACGCATTTATTTTTCCGCGACTGTATTTTTTGATGAAAGCTGGTAAATCTAACCTCAAAATTTCCCTTCGACTAAATGTTAATTTTAGTTATTTTACCGACTAAATGCATTACTAAAAACGCTATTTATCAAAAGGAAAACAACAGGTGTTTGACTTTCCCAACCGAGGTCTAGGAGTGATTTTAGCGACCGGATGTATGATTAAAACATTAAGGATAAACTCTGCACATGACAGATACACACAGGGGTTTCACTTATAGGCTAGTCCACGTCCATTTTAGCGACTACGTTTAAAAGCATTTGTCCAAAACACCTAGTGCACTTTTCCAATACCATGACTGTCGTAATAATTCATAATAGGATGAAAACATTATTTTTCCAATACACCAGTATAGGAAGCATTTTTCCGAGAATGCATTAGGACTTTATTTTTTCTTGCTCGCTAAAGGCATTTTTCCTGTTTAGCCACCCTCAATTTTCAAATGTATTAACACCACATTGGTATTAGATCTCACTGCACTATAAAGCCTCTAAATAGCCTAACATAGACCAATTAGCGTAATTTCAGCAAAATATATCTAAATTTCGAAAGGTACCTGCTCTTCTTGTAATTCAAACACGAAAAAAAATAGACGGGTTTGCCGACACCCTCCTCCCAGTGTCCATCTGGGACAATATTCCTTCTTAAAAAGTTAACCAACAGCACGTTTTACCGTTGCATTTAAGTAAGAGCAAGTTGTTCCGGGCCATATACAACCCCATTAGCACCTTTTTGCCAATCCATCAGCCACCTCATTCCCATCAATCCCTGAGTTACCCCTAACCCAATGAAGTGGCACCTTGTTTTCCGCCACTAACCAGTTTAAACACCCTATACCCTCCTAAACAATGGCTGATGTGATAACAGAACTTTGAAGAGCCTTCAAAGCAGCTTGTTTATCACTGCATATCCTAATATTTTCCCCCTGGTTTTGATACGTATCAGACTCTCCATACAAGGTTTAAACGCAATTATCTGAATCAGGAACACAGTTGTCATTCTACCCAATGTTATCTCAAAAACTGAACGCCATTACTGATATACACTCCTTATCCCGATCTTCTAGTGTTACCTCTCCACGCTAGTTGACCATCCGTATGATATCTCGACAATATTCTCCTCCTGGATAAAGCTCTAACCAACTTGGGATCGGTTCATCCATATAGATCTCATGACTATCCTATCGGGTGGCATACACATCATAGAAATAATACCGGTAGCATAGTCTTCTAATTTCTAGAAACCAGTGTTGTAGGATTGGTTAATATATGTTAGTAATTTAATATGGTTGGATCGTATGTTTTGAGCAAATAATAGGTTTCAATTGGTAATCTATCAATAACCAACTCAATGGGAAACATGCTCATAACTGCTTGAATGCCTTCCAACGAAGTGGAGCGCATTGCCCCCGTGATCATTCTGCACGCCATGTGATTTACTCTTTTTAGCCTACTCTGTCCATAACCAATTTTATCTACTCCACCAAATAGCACAGCCACATAACCATGATGGAATAATGATAGTGTTACGCCAGAAGTGCATAAATTTCAGCCTCGATCCCAGCTGGCACCGGCCTCTTTTTTATATCAAAACGCAGTTTGATAGCACTATTACATGCTTATTCTAAGTGATTGATATTCCAAGTAAGATTCGAGTCCAGATTAAGTCCCAAACAGTTAACATGCTCCTTTAGAATCATAACAGTTCCATCTAATCGAATAATCTATTCTAAATCTTTTCCGACGAAAGATCACTAAATTGATTTCACTTACACTAGTCGAGAGACCTCTCTTATCACACCAAGAAACCATAGTATCAACTGCTCTCTACATTGTCCTACAAGCTACCGCCAACGTGGCACAGAGCAGAGAAGTACTATGTCACAACACAATACTATGTACGCAATACACTTAGTTCTCGTCTGGTCAAATAATCCTAAAAGGTCATCAACGATTACACTCCACAGGAGGCAAACATCTGGTTGTCCTGCCAATAGCTGTTGGATAGCTGTGGCTGCACCCGAAGTTAAAAAATTATGCAACCATCGCTTCAAGCAATCTGGAAAACTTCAAATCTGTTTAATATCATAAGTATATATCCGGTTTTGATATTATCAAAGGCACAAGAAATGTCTGAAAAAGAACAATCATGTATATATTTACCGTTCATCATTTCCTGTTCAATCAAAACATCGGTAGAGTATAAAGCTGTGATAGTACTTCTACCACACTTATAGGCTTGCTGCCCTGGGTGTAGTGGATTTAACTTCACTGCTTTCCCCTAATATAATTATCAATAATC
>JASANE010015932.1:0-18908 GCA_030248225.1 Trileptium ribeirensis
GTATATGTGACGTTACTCGTTCAGTTACGTATCTGTACTGTTTCTAAAACGTAGCACAAACACAAAAAGTATTAGGTGGAAAAACAAATGTCAAAATAAAAAAGAGGCAAAGTTTGTCAATCGTACGGAAAGCGGTTGATTGGACCGACTTGATATGCAAGGACCAGATACTGTTTCTAAAACGTAGCAAAACCAAAAAAGTATTAGGTGGAAAAACAAAATGTCAAAATAAAAAAGGTCGAACTATACAATCGTACGGAAAACAATTAAATCAAACCATTTGATATGCAAGGACCAGTACTGTTTCTTAAAAACGTAACAAAAAACAAATAAAGTATTAGGTGGAAAACCAAATGTTAAAAGTGAAAAAAGGCCGAAGCTATCCGATCGTACGGAAAACGGTTGATTGGAGCGACTTGATATGCAAGGACCAGTACTGTCTTCTAAAACGTAGCAAAACCAAAAAGTATTAGGTGGAAAAACGAATGTCAAAATAAAAAAGGCCGAACTATACAATCGTACGGAAAGCGGTTAATTGGACCGACTTGATATGCAAGGACCAGTACTGTTTCTAAAACGTAGCAAAACCAAAACAGTATTAGGTGGAAAAACAAATGTCAAAATAAAAAAGGCCGAACTATACAATCGTACGGAAAGCAATTGATAAGAACAACTTGATATGCAAGGACCAGTACTGTTTCTTAAAACGTAGCAAAACCAAAAAGTATTAGGTGGAAAAACAAATGTCAAAATAAAAAAGGCCGAACTATACAATCAGATACGAAAAGCGGTTGACTCGACCGACGTGATATGCAAGGACCAAGTACTGTTTCTAAAACGTAACAAAACCAAAAACTATTTAGGTGGAAAAAACACAATGTCAAAATAAAAAAGGCCGAACTATACAATCGTACAGAAAGCGGCTTGATTGGACCAACTTGATATGCAAGGACCACTACTGTTTACTTAAAACGTAACAAAACCAGAAAAAGTATTAGGTGGAAAAAACAAATGTCAAAATAAAAAAGGCCGAACTATACAATCGTACAGAAAGCGGTTGATTGGACCGACTTGATATGCAAGGACCAGTACTGTTTCTAAAACGTAACAAACCAAAAAAGTATTAGGTGGAAGAAAACAAATGTTAAAATAAAAAAGGCCAAACTCAATCGTACGGAAAACGATTGTATTATTAACAAACACAATAGGCACTGAGTGTGTTTACTACCATATAATTCAAAAGCTACCTTTTGAAAGCTTACTTTTTAGATTGCTGAGATCTACAACCTTGCTGAACATCACGTTTTTAAACCACTGCCCATACCCTATCAGTGAAGCACAGATTCGTCAGCTTTTGCCATAAATATCGATTTTTAAAACTTCGGGATGTCATTACATGCTTTTGTATTACAACGCGTGTCTGGTCACGAAGCACGTTGCACACGATTATTCTATTATTCCCGGGCAACAACGTTATATCTTACATTTTCAGGTATTTCTAGTGCTTTAGGTCCATAATTGCTGGTTTAAAGAATGTAGTCTGTAGTAAGTTGTTTGGTTATGTATTCTTTTATGGTTTTAAATTGTTTTGTGCAGGTATTTGGGTAGTTATCTGCTCAATTCGGTGGTTATGTTATATAAGGTTCAGCACGATTTAAGGATTCCTGTTTCAGACGTTTCAATTATATTAGTGTGACGCACCGGGATACGTGAAAATATAGTATATATTCCGTCGGCTGCTCATGCATTAACTTTACAGCGTTTAGAATTGTCTTATATAGGTTCAGCAGTAAACGAAATTTCTCGCTGAATGCCATAAAATCAAGGTCTACAGAACAGTTTGACTTTGGCATATCTTTTAAGATGTCTCCAAGCGTTTATAAATCGACAAGCCGGATTTTCCACATTTCTATGTCATACATCTAAACACTGGACACTTACATATATACATTCACAGTGACGACGACCGCTGTCGTTTTAGGTTCGGATGCGATATACCGGATTATAACAATTAAAGTATAATAGTGCAACAGTTAGCCAGCCAACAGCAAGAACTGTCGAGTTTACCTCATCTCGGCTCGATAAAAGCTCTAAAAAAATATAACACATATAAATCCTTTGTTGACCTGCTTGTTATGTATTCTTCCTGAAATTACAGAATACCAAATTGCGATTACTATGAGCTTTCCAGAGCCGATACGAGCCTAGTTTGTTATCGCGGGCGGTTTATGAATAGCCCAACCGATCTCCTTTTTTAGGCTGAATGGACCCGGTTATAACAGTTAAAGTATAATAGTACAACAGTCAGCCAGCCAACAGCAAGAACGGTCGAGTTTACCTCATCTCGACTCGTTAAAAGCTCTAAAATAATAGTACATATATAATTCCTTTGTTGACCTGCTTGTTATGTAGTCTTCCTGAAATTACAGAATACCAATCTGCGATTACTATGAGCTTTCCAGAGCCCATACCAGCCTGGTTTGTTATTGCGGGCGGTTTATGAATAGCTCAACCGATCTCGTTTTAGGTTCGGATGCCAGATACCGGTTATAACAGTTAAAGCATAATAATTACAACAGTCAGCCAGCCAACAGCACGAACGGTCGAGTTTACCTCATCTCGGCTCGTTAAAAGCTCTAAAATAATAGTACATATATAATTCCTTTGTTGACCTGCTTGTTATGTATTCTTCCTGAAATTACAGAATACCAAATTGCGATTACTATGAGCTTTCCAGAGCCGATACGAGCCTGACTCTGTTGTCCAGGGCGGTTTATGAATAGCCCAACCGATCTCGTTTTAACTTCGGGTGCTAGATACCGGTTATAACAGTTAAAGTATAATAGTACAACAGTCAGCCAGCCAACAGCAAGAACGGTCAAGTTCTACCTCATCTCGGTAATTTAAAAGCTCTTAAAATAATAGTACATATATAATTCCTTTGTTGACCTGCTTGTTATGTATTCTTCCTGAAATTACAGAATACCAAATTGCGATTACTATGAGCTTTCCAGAGCTGATACGAGCCTGATTTGTTATCGCGGGCGGTTTCTGAATAGCCCAACCGATCTACGCCTGTTTAAAAAATAAATGATTAAATAAATAAACAAACCAACAAAATGAATAAACGAATAAATAAATAAAGAAATAAATAAATAAAGAAATAAACAAGTAAATAAATATATAAATTAAATAAATAAATATATTATTAGTTAATTAACTAATTTATTATAACTTAATAAATTATTTAAATAACTAAAAATATAATTAAATAAAAAAATAAAAAGTAAAAAACAAATAAATAAAAAGCCTTAAGAATAAGTAAAGGCAAACTACAGATATTATTAATTGTTATTGTGGTAGAAATTGATTAGATCATAGTTCGCTGGACAATGGGCGTTCGAGTGAGCATTATACGTTCAATAAAGTATTCATTCTCGGTTCGTTTGCATGACAACCCGAATAAGAACGGATTGATGATCAAAAAACAAACGAAACAGAACATACCGACAAAAATATCAAATATAACTCGGCATCAAAATGAGAATAAAAAACTCAATCAGTGCAATTTAGTCAATCATATTGGATTTAGGCGAAGATGATGTTTGCAATGATGATCTGAGAACTAGGTTAGCGAAATGTCGAGGTTGTCGAAAACACGTAAATAACCACATAAATGCGAACAAAAGTACAGGGTTGACTTTATTTTCACAGGTGTAAAGGTTTGAAAGGTGTATGTTATTAAGTGGCTGGCTAAAACCTGAACACTATAAAAAAAATGTTACATAAAAGTATATTGCTTGAGTTATTTCATCATTGAAACATGTTTTTAATTCTACAAGGAGCCCCATAAGTAACGCCTCAGCATTTGAAGTGACCCGAGTACGCCAAATAATAAAAATATCTAAAAGTGTTTTAGTCGGCATCTACTGACAGTATCAAACCTAGGTTCTGAACGAATAGAGACCCTGACCCTAAGTGTGACCCCGGCCTCCTCAAAGATCAATAAATTCTACCAAGCCGGAAACGCACGCTTCGGCAGATTTTTTTAACCATATCAGGCTCCAGAAGGTTAAGCTCCCTTCGATATAGCCTCTTTCCGGCACAAAAGGGTTGGCAGTTTGCGTTTGTATACCTTCTCTTCTCACAAGAGGGTTTGGGTCAGAAGAACGAGGAGGCCATTGGACAGGGCCTAGGCGCTGCCAGCCAACGGTCAAGGAAAGTTCCATGCAACCAACAGCGCACGGCCATCGCAAAATGAAGGAAGCGCACCATCATGCATAAAGTGAGGCATTCCGAAACTTAGGTAATTGTTGTATATTGTGATAAAATTTATTTGGCAGCATCATTCGATAGCTGTCTGCTTTAATCGTGCCATCATCATCGACAACAACAACAAATTTTGTTTCAGAATTTCTGCCTGTCGTCAGAGCCATCAGCGTAACAGGTGTTGCTCTGGCGTTAAGGCGATCCCGAAATCTGAGGAAATGGCTTACTAATCCTTGTAACTGGTAACAAGAAACATTATGCATTAGAAATTTATAAATCAGAAGAATACACAATTACAAAACGTTTATATTCTTAATAAAGTTTAAACAGAAAGGAAGCAAAATCTTACACTTACATCTGAGTCATTGGTTTCTGTCTTTACTTAACGGAATTTTCAAAGCTTGAGTTTTAAAGAACATTTCTAAAATTTTTCAAAAATTTGAGGAGCATTGGCGAAGAACATCTTTATGCAAAGTGTGTTGCAAATGAAAATTTGTGGTCCAAAACTGTGGTTTGAGCTCTTTTTTTCGTAACTTTTTTTTTTTTTTTTTTTTTTTTTTTTTTTTTTTTTTTTTTTTTTTTTTTTTTTTTTTTTTTTTTTTTTTTTTTTTTTTTTTTTTTTTTTTTTTTTTTTTTTTTTTTTTTTTTTTTTTTTTTTTTTTTTTTTTTTTTTTTTTTTTTTTTTTTTTTTTTTTTTTTTTTTTTTTTTTTTTTTTTTTTTTTTTTTTTTTTTTTTTTTTTTTTTTTTTTTTTTTTTTTTTTTTTTTTTTTTTTTTTTTTTTTTTTTTTTTTTTTTTTTTTTTTTTTAAGTGTCATGGATGAGTTAGTAGGAATTAAGTCCAAGCTGTTTTTTTTTCTCTAGTGGGAAAAAAACACAAGCTGCTGAAGTCCTGCCTGTGCTATAACTAAGGAATGACTGATACTTTGGCGTTACAGGAAAGCTAAGAATTCTGCCAGTCTACATGCGGCAAATATAAATCTCCAAGTATTACTACAGGCCATTTTACATTAGTTGTGTAGCAGAAAGCTAATGCTAGGCGCACAGTGTATTCATGTGTACAGCTTGGCGGGCAATAAGCGCACGCAACCCTTATTTTTGGATCTTATAAAACGTTGATTACAATTATTTATAAACTGTCAAAAGTAGAATTTGAACAAAGCAAAAATTTTTATATATTCATATGCAAAGATAGCTACCCCCCACATCCTTGGTTTGTTCTATCCTTAGGAATAACTTTATGCTGGCTTGTGGTAATAATGCTATACGGATATCATTATGTAGCCAGGTTTCAGTGACAGCTATAAAAAAGAAACACTCGCTTCAACCATACATTTTAAGTTCTTTCATTTTGTTACAGAGGTGTAAGCGTTAAAATACTTCCACTTAAGCACATTTTGATCTGAGTCTTTTGGTTATTTTGCTCCCTTTCCCAATTTACCTGAACCGAGAGTTTACCATGGGCATTATTCACAAATTCATAATTTAAGGATATGTCTTTCCACCGACAAGTCGCCCATCTTGCGAACGCAGTTTTTGAAAACTACAAATTTTTTATTGAGTACAACATAATTCGAAAGATTGTTCTGGTATAGTTCTGCATCACCATTTAACTTGAACTTACCACGCACCGCAGCGACACGTTTCCTCTCATCTTCAGGCATAGAGCATTGAATATATATACCTCTATAGTTGTCAAAATTTTTTTAGTTTTTGTGTATATAAATGTTTCGCGCACCTCTTTACGTTTTAAAACACACTTTAGTTAGACGACTGGACGGAGAATTTTCTGGACTTTGCTTCATGTAATAGGTCCCATTTGTAGACACAGTCTACAGTAGCGGAAGGATTGATCCACTTACAAATTTCGGTCTTGTTTTGATATCGCGCATTTTTTGCGTTTTAAGGGTCTTTTGTATTCCTTTTTTGTGTGTTTTTCCTCTTTTTTTTGTGTTTTTTTTTTTTGTTTTTTGTAGATTTTTTTTGGTTTTTTTTTTTTTGTTTTCTCTGTTTTTTTTTATTTTTTTGTCGTTTTTTTTTTTAGTTTATAGTTTTTGTATTTGTCTTATATGGGGTTTTTTTTTTTGTTTTTTTGGGTATATTTTTTCTCTTGTTTTTTTGTTGTCTTTTCTCTTCTCGGGCTTTTATATCTTTAGTTTTAGGTTTTTTATTTTTTTTTTGTTATTTTTTTTACGTCTATCTTTGTCTCTATCTCGGTGTCTTTTTCACATTCTTTACTTTTTTTGGAGATTTTTCCGTTTGTTTTATATTTTTTTTTTTGTTTGGTTATTTTTTTTTTTTAGTATTAGTTTAGTGTTAGTTCTCTCTTTGTTAAGGTGGCTTTATTATTAGTTTTAAGTGTGTTATTTTTTATATATTATAAGTTTTTTAGTATGTTTTTTAGGTATTTTATATATTTTTATATCAATATTTTTAGTTTTATTAGTTTGTTTTATTATGTATATTTAGTTTAGTTTAATATTTTGTTTGTAAACGAAAACCGCTAATTTTTTTACGTGAATTACTCCATTATAATCACATGATTACAGTGCGATGGAATTTTTAATCTTATAATGCACAGTCTGAGAAATGGTGGAAAGAGTGTCGTGGCGTGGCGGCTCTAGGAAAACCTATGCTACGCTGGCTTATATGAACTAGTACACGGAACATAACTGAACAAAAACACGATTGGAAAATTTGTAACTCCATGTGTAATAATTTTATCAGGAGGAAGCCCTGAATATTTTATGTAATACGAAAATTAATACAAGACGTGGGAACTAAGATGGTTAAATGTAAAAGTAGTTTTGGCCGATCGGCATTGACATTTCCGGTTTCAAACAAGCTTATATAAATAGATTTGCTCAGGGACAGAACGTTTTAAACTGGCCTATGCTGAAAAATTTGGCTCGAATTAATTCGGTCAAAAATATTTCAAATCGGGCTTAGCATTTGCCGCAGGATATAATTACTGGTGAACATTTTTCTTATACTTTTACTTTCACATTACTCTTACCCCATACTAGTCGTACAGCAAATGTAATCAATTTTGCGATTAAAATGTTAAGTAGTAGCTCTCAAGCGCTGGTTTTTCAACTTTTCAAGCAAGTTTATTAGATATTATTTTTACAATCGCGTGATAAAACCAAACAAGTTCAATAGTTTTTGTTCAAAGCTTAAACCTAAGTTTCGATATTATGGGGTCCCATAAGTAACGTCCCAACTTCAAACTATTGCTGAGATTGACATAAACACGCTTATAACATTCATATTTTCGGGAGTTATAACCGAGCATATTATAAATATTTCCCTATAATAAAATGTCTGATACTGGGCTTCATTTGGCTGATCGAATAACTGTAGTAATACCGTATTCCGTTAACCAAAATATCGTTGGCATTCGTTTTCTCAGCCTCATATCATAAAACTATTGCTTCAAGTAATAAAAGGTTTGCTCTAACTGGTTCTGTAGTTGACTGGTCCAGAACAGAGAGACCACCTACGGCATCTGGTGATGCTGTAATAGCTAATATTTCCTATCATTTTGACAATAGTCCGACAAAATCAATTCGCCGTTGTGCTGCTGAAACCGGCATCAGCAAATCGACCGTTTTCCGAATTATTAAAAGTCTGGGTCTGAAACCTTTTAGACAGACGTTAATTCTTGCTCTGAATTAGGATGAGTACGATCGAAGGGTTGAATTTTGTGGAAAATGACTACAGCTTCTAGACGATTATCGAGACTTAGCTAACGACGTCATTTGGTTCAACGAAAGCAATTTTAATCTGAACAGCCATGTTAACCGGCATAATTGCGTTTATTTGCATGCAGAAAACCCTCATAACACTATCGAACGCCATATGAATGCCCCTGATCGAAGGGTTGAATTTTGTGGAAAATGACTACAGCGTCTTGACCATTATCGGGACTTAGCTAACGAAGTCATTTGGTCCGACGAAGGCATAATTGTATTTATTTGCATGCAGAAAACCCTCATAACAATATCGAACACCATATGAATGCCCCTGGTCTGATGGTATAGGTCGGCATGTGGACTGATATATTTTTTGGGCCTTTTTTGGCGCAGGCATCGACACATCGCTAGTAGAAGCTAGAGCAACCAACAAATTTGTCGTGATACTGCGCCGAGCCTGTCAATCAATTGCAGAATCTAAACGATCGGAAAAACTTGGCGGCACGACGCCGACCACAGTCGATCGCCTAGACAATATCAAACGCCAAATAGCATACATTGCCTCGGCTGTAGGACAATTTTCAATATGTGATGCTGTGACACCGCCAACGCAACAACCTGCTACAACAAAAACAATGAGCTACGCCCAGCTGGCCGCCAACAATGTGGGACAGAGAGGCCGGATCATCAATTACCCACCGTCACCTGAAAGCGAATATGCAAAACGTCGTCGGTGCCCTGTAATCCGGAACCTGCCAGAAAAATGGCGCGATCATCAAAACAAGACCGAAATTTGTAAGTGGATCGATCCTTCCGCTACTGTAGACTGTGTCTACAGAATGGGACCATTACGTGAACCAAAGCCCAGTAATCCTCCGTCCAGTCGTCTAACTAAAGTGTGTTTTAAAGCGTCAACAGGTGCGCGGAACATTCTGAGTCTCGCACCGAAACTAAAAAAATTTTTGACAACTATAGAGGTATATATATCCGATGCTCGATGCCTGAAGATGAGAGGAAACGTGTCGCTGCGGTGCGTGGTAAGGCTCGCAAGTTTAATGGTGATGCAGAACTATACCAGAACAATCTTTCGAATTATGTTGTACTCAATAAAAAATTTGTAGTTTTCAAAAACTGCGTTCGCAAGATGGGCGACTTGTCGGTGGAAAGACATATCCTGTAAATTATGAATTTGTGAATAATGCCCATGGTAAACTCTCGGTTCAGGTAAATTGGGAAGGGGAGCAAAATAACCAAAATACTCAGATCAAAATGTGCTTAAGTGGAAGTATTTTAACGCTCACAGCCTCTGTAACAAAATGAAAGAACTTAAAATGTTGCTTGAAGCGAGTGTTTACTCTTTTATAGCTGTCACTGAAACCTGGCTACATAATGATGTCCGGATAGCATTATTACCACAAGCCAGCATAAAGTTATTCGTAAGGATAGAACAAACCAAGGATGTGGGGGGTAGCTATCTTTGCATATGAATATATAAAAATTTTTGTCCTGTTCAGAATTCTACTTTTGACAGTTTATAAATAATTGTAATCAACGTTTTATAAGATCCAAAAATAAGGGTTGCGTGCGCTTATCGCCCGCCAAGCTGTACACATGAATACACTGTGCGCCTAGCATTAGCTTTCTGCTACACAACTAATGTAAAATGGCCTGTGGTAATACTTGGAGATTTATATTTGCCGCATGTAGACTGGCAATTTCTTAGCTTTCCTGTAACGCCAAAGTATCAGTCATTCCTTAGTGGTATAGCACAGGCAGGACTTCAGCAGCTTGTCTCTTTTCCCACGAGAGAAAATAATATTTTGGACTTAATTCTGACTAACTCATCCATGACACTTAGTGGAATCGACTGCTGCGAACCTTTCTCGTGTTCGGACCACATTTCAACCGATTTTCATGTATATGGAAAAATAGCTTTCTTTGAAAACCAAAACAACCCCGAATTTTATTTTAGAAAAGCTGATTTTCAAAAACTGAATAAATTTCTTTCATCTGTTGATTTTATTCAATTGTTCCGTTTATAGTATGATGTAAACGATATGTGGTGTCTTTTCTATAATGTTTTGCTATTTGGTTGTGAGCCATTTGTTCCTAAGAAGACCCTATTCCGCTCTCCGAGCAAACCGAAATATCCTTCTTATATTCAGCATGTTGAGCGCGAGAAAGCTAAACATTGGAAACTTAGTAAACGCACAATTCGACTTTTCCGAATACAAAAAAGGTGGCCAGAAAATGGTCAAAAGAAATTTCAAAATTCATACAAACCAAGGAGAGCAAAATTCTAAAATCACGCGATAGAAACAACCTTTTTAAGTATGTTAATAAGCGCTGTTTCTCGAAATTTGGTGTTGATGTGTTAAAAACCGCGTCAGGCGAAATACTTGTTGAAGGTAGTAGTCGCAGCGAACTACTCGCTTCCAATTTCGCCAATGTATTCATTGAGGGTGACGGAAACACGACACTAACCTCTTGCAATCCAAGAAGCCATAAATTATCTTGGGTGCCCTTTACGCCCTGAAACGTGCATATGGCACTACCAGAATTAAAAAATAAATACAGTCATTCACCGGATAATCTCACTCAATATTTTCTTCGCAAAATAAGAGATTCGATATGCTTCCGCTTGCCTACATATTTGAACAACCGTTCATTAGAGGTGTGCTTCCTGATATTTGGCTTCACGCTGATATAACAGCTGTTCATAAGAAAAGAGATCCAGGAGACCCATGAAATTACAGACTTGTTTCTCTGGTCTCAAACGTGTGCAAAGTGATGGAACGAATTATTAACAACTATCTAAGGTCCATTTTTAAAGAACACACATAACCTCATTGCACATAACCAGCATGGATTTGTTGCAAAAAATGTATCGAAACCCAACTCCTTGAAACAGTGTACGATTGGGCAACAGCTGTTGACGGTGGAAATGCTGCTGACGTAGTAAATATTGACTTTGCCAATGCATTTGATACGGTTTCTCATTCTAAACTACTCAATAAGCTGTATTGTGCTGGTATATCAAATTATCTACTGCGCTGGATTGAAAATTACCTTTCCAACAGAACATTTTGTGTCAAAATAAATAATACAGTGTCTGCTCGACGTACAGTTTCGTCTGGAGTTCCACATCACCAGAGGTCATCAGGCAAAGTTACGAAAAAAAGAGCTCAAACCACAGTTTTGGACCACAAATTTTCATTGCAACACACTGCATAAAGACGTCTTCGCCAAAGCCTCAAATTTCGAAAAATTTAGAAATGTTCTTAAAAACTCAAGCTTTGAAAATTCCGTTAAGTAAGACAGAAACCAATGACTCAGATGTAAGTGTAGATTTTGCTTCCTTTCTGTTTAAACTTTATTAAGAATATAAACGTTTTGTAATTGTGTATTCTTCTGATTTATAAATTTCTAATGCATAATGTTTCTTGTTACCAGTTACAAGGATTAGTAAGCCATTTCCTCAGTTTCGGGATCGCCTTAACGCCAGAGCAACACCTGTTACGCTGATGTCTCGACGACAGGCAGAAATTCTTAATAAAATTCGTTGTTGTTGTTGATGATGATGGTACTATGAAAGCAGACAGCTATCGAATGATGCTGCCAAATAAATTTTATCACAATATACAACAATTACCAAATTTTGGAATGCCTCACTTTATGCATGATGGTGCGCTTCCTCATTTTGCGATGGGTGTGCGCCGTTGGTTGGATGGAACCTTCCCTGACCGTTGGCTGGAGCGCCGAGGCCCTGTCCAATGGCCTCCTCGTTCTTCTGATCTAAACCCTCTTGTAGAATAAGGTATACAAACGCAAACTGCCAACCCTTTTGTGCCTGAAAGAGGCTATATCGAAGGAGCTCTACCTTCTGGAGCCTGATATGGTTAAAAAAATCTGCCGAAGCGTGCGTTTCCGGCTGGAAGAATGCATCGATCTTTGAGGAGGCCGGGGTCACACTTAGGGTCAGGGTTATTCGTTCAGAACCTAGGTTCTATATGACAGTATGTGCATACCAAAACACTTTTAGATATCTTTATTATTTGGCGTACTGGGTCACTTTAATGCTGAGGCGTTACTTATGGGGCTCCCTGTAGAATTAAAAACATGTTTCAAGGATGAAATAACTCAAGCAATATAATTTTATGTAAAATTTTGCATATAGTGTTCAGGTTTTAGCCAGCCACTTAATAACATACACCTTTCAAACCTTTACACCTTGAAAATAAAGTCAACCCTGACTTTTGTTCGCATTTATGTGCTTATTTACGTGTTTTCGACAACCTCGACATTTGCAACCAGTTCAATTTATCATTGCAAACATCATCTTCGCCTAAATCCAATATGATTGACTAAATTGCACTGATTGAGTTTTTTATCTCATTTTGATGCCGAGTTATATTTGATATTTTTGTCGGTATGTTCTGTTTCGTTTGTTTTTCTACTGATTAATCGTTCTTATTCGGGTTGTCATGCAAACGAACCGAGAATGAATACTTTATTGAACGTATAATGCTCACTCGAACGCCCATTGTCCAGCGAACTATGATCTAATCAATTTCTACCACAATAACAATTAATAATATCTGTAGTTTGCCTTTACTTATTCTTAAGGCTTTTTATTTATTTGTTTTCAACTTTTTATTTTTCTATTTAATTATATTTTTAGTTATTTAAATAATTTATTAAGTTATAATAAATTAGTTAATTAACTAATAATATATTTATTTATTTAATTTATATATTTATTTACTTGTTTATTTCTTTATTTATTTATTTCTTTATTTATTTATTCGTTTATTCATTTTGTTGGTTTGTTTATTTATTTAATCATTTATTTTTTAAACAGGCGTAGATCGGTTGGGCTATTCATAAACCGCCCGCGATAACAAATCAGGCTCGTATCAGCTCTGGAAAGCTCATAGTAATCGCAATTTGGTATTCTGTAATTTCAGGAAGAATACATAACAAGCAGGTCAACAAAGGAATTATATATGTACTATTATTTTAGAGCTTTTAACGAGCCGAGATGAGGTAAACTCGACCGTTCTTGCTGTTGGCTGGCTGACTGTTGTACTATTATACTTTAACTGTTATAACCGGTATCTCGCATCCGAACCTAAAACGAGATCGGTTGGGCTATTCATAAACCGCCCGCGATAACAAACCAGGCTCGTATCGGCTCTGGAAAGCTCATAGTAATCGCAATTTGGTATTCTGTAATTTCAGGAAGAATACATAACAAGCAGGTCAACAAAGGAATTATATATGTACTATTATTTTAGAGCTTTTAACGAGCCGAGATGAGGTAAACTCGACCGTTCGTGCTGTTGGCTGGCTGACTGTTGTACTATTATACTTTAACTGTTATAACCGGTATCTCGCATCCGAACCTAAAACGAGATCGGTTGGGCTATTCATAAACCGCCCGCAATAACAAACCAGGCTCGTATCGGCTCTGGAAAGCTCATAGTAATCGCAATTTGGTATTCTGTAATTTCAGGAAGACTACATAACAAGCAGGTCAACAAAGGAATTATATATGTACTATTATTTTAGAGCTTTTAACGAGTCGAGATGAGGTAAACTCGACCGTTCTTGCTGTTGGCTGGCTGACTGTTGTACTATTATACTTTAACTGTTATAACCGGTATCTCGCATCCGAACCTAAAACGAGATCGGTTGGGCTATTCATAAACCGCCCGCGATAACAAACTAGGCTCGTATCGGCTCTGGAAAGCTCATAGTAATCGCAATTTGGTATTCTGTAATTTCAGGAAGAATACATAACAAGCAGGTCAACAAAGGAATTATATGTGTTCTATTATTTTAGAGCTTTTATCGAGCCGAGATGAGGTAAACTCGACCGTTCTTGCTGTTGGCTGGCTAACTGTTGCACTATTATACTTTAATTGTTATAACCGGTATCTCGCATCCGAACCTAAAACGACAGCGGTCGTCGTCACTGTGAATGTATATATGTAAGTGTCCAGTGTTTAGATGTATGACATAAAATGTGGAAAATCCGGCTTGTCGATCTATAAACGCTTGAACACATCTTAAAAGATATGCCAAAGTCAAACTGTTCTGTAGACCTTGATTTTATGGCATTCAGCGAGAAATTTCGTTTACTGCTGAACCTATATAGACAATTCTAAACGCTATAAAAGTAATGCATGAGCAGCCGACGGAATATATACTATATTTTCACGTATCCCGGTGCGTCTAGCTTAATATAATTGAAACGTCTGAAACAGGAATCCTTAAATTGTGCTGAACCTTATATAACATAACCACCGAAGTGAGCAGATAACTACCCAAATACCTGCACAAAACAATTTAAACCCATAAAAGTAATACATAACCAAACAACTTACTACAGACTACATTCTTTAAACCAGATTTGTGGACCTAAAGCACTAGAAATACCTGAAAATGTAAGATATGATCATTCTTGACCGTAAATAACAAAATAATCGTGTGCAACGTGCTTCGTGACCAGACACGCGTTGTAATACAAAAGCATGTAATGACATCCCGAAGTTTTAAAAATCGATATTTATGGCAAAAGCTGACGAATCTGGTTCACACCCATAGGGGTATGGGCAGTGGTCTCAAAAACGTGATGTTCAGCAAGGTTGTAGATCTCAGCAATCTAAAAAGTAAGCTTTCAAAAGGTAGCTTTTGAATTATATGGTAGTAAACACACTCAGTGCCTATTGTGTTTGTTAATAATACAATCGTTTTCCGTACGATTGATAGTTCGGCCTTTTTTATTTTAACATTTGTTTTTTCCACCTAATACTTTTTTGGTTTTGTTACGTTTTAGAAACAGTACTGGTCCTTGCATATCAAGTCGGTCCAATCAACCGCTTTCCGTACGATTGTATAGTTCGGCCTTTTTTATTTTGACATTTGTTTTTTCCACCTAATACTTTTTTGGTTTTGTTACGTTTTAGAAACAGTAGTGGTCCTTGCATATCAAGTTGGTCCAATCAACCGCTTTCCGTACGATTGTATAGTTCGGCCTTTTTTATTTTGACATTTGTTTTTTCCACCTAATAGTTTTTGGTTTTGTTACGTTTTAGAAACAGTACTGGTCCTTGCATATCAAGTCGGCCCAATCAACCGCTTTCCGTACGATTGTATAGTTCGGCCTTTTTTATTTTGACATTTGTTTTTCCACCTAATACTTTTTGGTTTTGCTACGTTTTAGAAACAGTACTGGTCCTTGCATATCAAGTCGGTCCAATCAACCGCTTTCCGTACGATTGTATAGTTCGGCCTTTTTTATTTTGACATTTGTTTTTCCACCTAATACTTTTTGGTTTTGCTACGTTTTAGAAACAGTACTGGTCCTTGCATATCAAGTCGGTCCAATTAACCGCTTTCCGTACGATTGTATAGTTCGGCCTTTTTTATTTTGACATTTGTTTTTCCACCTAATACTTTTTGGTTTTGCTACGTTTTAGAAACAGTACTGGTCCTTGCATATCAAGTCGCTCCAATCAACCGTTTTCCGTACGATTGTATAGTTCGGCCTTTTTTTATTTTAACATTTGGTTTTCCACCTAATACTTTATTTGTTTTGTTACGTTTTAGAAACAGTACTGGTCCTTGCATATCAAGTCGGTCCAATCAACCGCTTTCCGTACGATTGTATAGTTCGACCTTTTTTATTTTGACATTTGTTTTTCCACCTAATACTTTTTTGGTTTTGCTACGTTTTAGAAACAGTACTGGTCCTTGCATATCAAGTCGGTCCAATCAACCGCTTTCCGTACGATTGTATAGTTCGGCCTTTTTTATTTTGACATTTGTTTTTCCACCTAATACTTTTTGGTTTTGCTACGTTTTAGAAACAGTACTGGTCCTTGCATATCAAGTCGGTCCAATCAACCGCTTTCCGTACGATTGTATAGTTCGGCCTTTTTTATTTTGACATTTGTTTTTTCCACCTAATACTTTTTTGGTTTTGCTACGTTTTAGAAACAGTACTGGTCATTGCATATCAAGTCGGTCCAATCAACCGCTTTCCGTACGATTGTATAGTTCGGCCTTTTTTATTTTGACATTTGTTTTTCCACCTAATACTTTTTTGGTTTTGCTACGTTTTAGAAACAGTACTGGTCCTTGCATATCAAGTCGGTCCAATCAACCGCTTTCCGTACGATTGTATAGTTCGGCCTTTATTATTTTGACATTTGTTTTTTCCACCTAATAGTTTTTTGGCTTTGTTAAGTTTTTAGAAACAGTACAGGTGCTTGTATATAAAGTACGTCTAATAAAGCGCTTTCCGCAAGATTGTAAAGTTGGGTCTTTGTATTTCAACATTTGATTTTGTTACACTTTAGAAACAGTACTGAATCTTGTATATCCCGTTTGTTCATATTGGATAATTTCAACCTAGCATGTTAAGTGTATACATACATCACCGCTATAATTTTAATCTCGGACGTTGTTATTCAATCGCCATGTCTGTTATATATCTGTAAGTACTCGGCAGTTTAAATATAGTATTTATCTTACAAAGCCGAAATCAAAATCTATAGCTTGACAGTTCAGATATATTAAAAAATCCGCTGTCTGCTATATTCTTTTTCTCGTTCGTGTTCAGACATAATTCAGTTGACAGCTATTATGACATGTCTGTATTTTGGCGGCGGTTGTATTGTAGTTGCCAGCTAAAGCTTGCTACTAAAGCTTAGAGACTCTTTTGATATGATGATGGTGCTGATCTTTCGAACGTCGACTAAAACCCACAAGTGAAATGATGACAAATTGAATCAATTTATTTTCAAAGCTTAAAAAGGCGCTGTTGTCGTGGCGCTATTATATATCATTGTAATGATTACTCTGGGTTTTTTCTTACTGCTGCTCTGAATAGCATAAAGCATGGCATTTATACACTGTGTGAACTGTTTCCGTGGTTTTTGATTCGTTTGTAGATGAATTGCTTTCGAAGTGCTTAGACGGACAATCGCTTTCGAATCATGGCTAACTCTTTCATTGATGGTATTTTAGCTCACATGGCAAAAAGTTCCTTCATAGTTCATATTTGCGGCCTGTTCTATTCCAGTTTATTAGAGTTACAACTTAGTTATCGACTTTACGTGCTGTATAATACTCGTTTGTTTACATAATTATAAAAAATGGGGTCTTATTTTAACCCATTTTTTTAATTCGAATTCTTAACTATTTACTCAAGCACTGGTACGTGGCGTAAAGTAGATGTTTATGCTAATGGTTTTTATGTGTTATTCTATAATACAAATGACATTATTAGGCTTAGAAACTTCCGGGCACATCAAAACGGCACGCTTTCATGTGATAGCATCACATTGTTATAGAATACTGACGATTAAATGTGGGTGATAATGCCGTTCTCTTCAATCTGATAGAAAACAAAACTTACTTTGGAATTTAACGCAGAAATATATAATTGGATTCGGAGCAATTTTTTATTACAACAGATTGAGTTTTCATTTTTAAATTTATCAGAGTTCATCGGATAACATCAGCCACTCACTGGGGCAGAACATTTGAAAGGGCAATGCATTGACCGACCACTATTGTCGCGATGTATTAAGCCGCAAAAACCTTTAGTTAAATTTGGTTTGTTTTCAGTTTTTTGGGGTCTTGCTTAATTTTAGCCAGGCACGGGTGGCTCAGAATAAACCAAATGTGGCTCAATTGGAGTAACTTTGACTCAACGACTTTTAGAGTGTCCAAGTGTTGTGGAGCACGCAGTGTACAGTTTATAGAAGATATACAATAAAAATTACTTACACTTTTCGCCAACATACGCCATACTTGTAGTTCTACTGTTCGGAATATTCGATCGTTACTCAAAACATGAAAATCGTTTAAAAGTTTAAGAGCTTTCATACATTAAAAGCTTTGAAAATTTAATATTTTAAGTGTTTCCAATCATTATTAATACGAATAATATTGAGTTGAACAATTTTAGTGGGTGGCGTTGGCTAAAAGATAAACGAAATAAAGTTCGATTTTAAAATTTGATGTTAGTCCTGCAAAACGATCTTAACTTTAAAGATTTGGAGGACATAAATGGATCCGCCGTATGTTGGAATGCGTTCGCAATATCGTGGGCTGCACTTTTACAACGGTGTTGCTCTTACAACGCTTTGCGAGAATGACACCGACAATACCAGACCTACATCTGAGAACTTAGTTCAGGACAAGATAACAGACCTCATAACTTAAACACATAGCTACTATTTCAGTTCAATATAGTAGAAAAAGTTCAGCGGAAACGACACGACATCTATGTTGACGGTTGTATCAAAGTTAATTAAAATATTATCAATTTTAAAGCGCATTGGATATACTAATATATACGACAACTAATGTTGAATACGACAAAGAGGTATGGCCTGAAGTGGCAGGGACCGCCCTATCCGAATTTCTTTGATCCGCAAGAATTACAAGTAACATATGCGAAATGGATCGATGATCAGTAAATAGGGCGATTATACAAACCATTCGATTTTGTTCACAGCTGTGCCAAAATAATGCATATAAGATATACATGAAGCTTGATTTAAAACACTGTCCAACGTCAAATGACATTTTGAATGCGGAATGGAACCAAATATATCAGCCGTGATTCGCGAAGCTTCACGTTAAATAGCTCAGCTTGTCTATTGGCGTGTATTGTTGCTGTTTAACTTCGCGGGTTGATTGAGATACGACCAATGGCCAATGTAGCCTTTATCGGCGATAGTGAAATGCATGCTATGCCGTTCTCGATATACTAAGCCTTATTCTTGCGTTAGCTAAGGTTCCTATATAAGCCACGTCCCAGGCCTAAGCCTAAGTTGGGATCTCCCGCTCCCCGAACCCTTACTTTAAGCTATTCTTTTTCTAACGTTATAACGTCCGGGTCCTGAAGGTGACATGGACCCAACCAT
>JASANE010015933.1:0-44554 GCA_030248225.1 Trileptium ribeirensis
ACGTAAAGACTGAAGATTATACGATGCAAAATTGTTAATTGTTAATATTCCTACAACTTCTCAAGCTATAATTTACAAAAGAATATGCATCAGTTTAACTTCAAAAGGAAGACTATTCATAAAGGCATTTATTCCGCTAACTTGGCAACTCAGTGTTTCTAACGAAGACTGCATTTCACTATCATCATAACGTGTTGAGTTTGAACAAAATATAATTAATATTCACCAAAGTTCAAAAGTTGGTCTGCACAAATGGATTTGCAGCAAGAACTATTTTGCACGATCAATATTTAAAATGAATCAGAGCAATTGCATATACATTAAACCGGGCCACGCTTCTTAATTTGCACGTTTTACAAACATGACACTAAATCTTCACAACACATTTTTCGTTGTATCCTTGCCCCATTATGCTTTCTCTTTATGTCCCCGAATACAGATAATAACTAACCGGGAGTTATGACATAGTAAAACAATAAAAAATTGGCGATTTCGTGTTAAGCGCTATATCGAACTTTAAGACACAGGTGGGCCGTATCTGTATTTTAATGTTTTCCAGGGGAACAGGTAATCTGAATCAAATTGTTAAGAAGTTTTAGCTTCGAAATCAGAAGGCACGCACGAAGTAAAAGACATACAGTAAATGGCATGAACACATGAACACTGGACCTTAATCTAGTTTTTGTACATAGCCTGAGCAATATTGGCCAAACCATTCCGGAGGTACTCATGATGCAACTAATAAATGTTTCATGCTACAAAAATAGGCAGACAACTGGAGAGCCAAAAGGAGTCAACCTTTTGGACTGAGAGCCAAACAAATTCGAGAAAGCTACTTATCACATCTATATGATCTTTATTGGATCATAGAAGGCCCAACTAGCGACGTTGGGAACACATCGTTTTAGCGGCAAGCTTAATTTTACTTATCATTATTTTAAGTTATTAAGCAGGCACCGTGAGCTAAAAATTGTTCAGCGCCATTACACTGGTTAAAACTGGCACTATATTCCAAGAAATGTCAAATCATATTCTTCCAATCTAGCGGTTTTGTTAAAACATTTCATTGCCGTTGTGCACCCAAGAATGGGGACAGTGAAAAGGTCTGCAAAGCGGTTGCAGTCCGTAGTCGTTATTGTGAAAGACTGACAAACTCCATGCTATTCATTAATTTCGGTTGGTCAATCATATTTAAACCTGGTGGGCTCGTAGTTACGGACTAGAACTATTTTTGAACGACACAGGCATAAACAAAGCAAGATTACAAGCTAAACCAAATCCGATTGGACATTTTTGTATTTTCAACTGCCTTACAAAGCAAAAAATCACAAATTATAACAAAACATCCATGGCCAAATTCTATAAATCCGTAAGCATTTTGTGTGATAAGTATCCACAGTACCTAAATAACCTGCATATAACAATTATTAAAAACACTACTGGAAAGTGTTGCGAAAACATTTATTTATAATACCGAAAAAATAGCACTGACGCACAGATACAACACAGTAAGACAGACAAGCGGAATATTTGCGCTAGTAGATAGATCCAGTCATTCCCCGATGACCCGTTCTAGTTGATCCAGTACCATATGATGAAGAAACTAAATGCGGCAAAGTCCGTTTTTTTCATACAGCTTAGCCCTATATATTCGTCCTGACAGTTTTTTAACACATTAACAGATTAGATTTATCGACCACTGATTAACAGAAGAGATTTATCGCGTTATTTTGCCTGAAAGAACAGCACAGTGTGTGTGATTCAGCAAGTGAATGAAAAGGATATACTATATGCTACTGGAAGGTTAGTGCAATTAATTTGCATTTGGCAACTATTGCCAGGCTCGAAATTTCTTTCCTAACCTCCAAATTTTCTTCATCTTTCTTAACCCTTCAAAATGCCGCAAAATCAATGATATTGCAAGAATGCTTTAGGCGTAACACTATCTCGATTTTACTTACATAACAATTTTTTTCTCATAATGAACAAAAAGACGAAAGCTTTTGAAATTAATAAATGACAAATAAGACAATTTATAATTTCAAGAGTCATTGTAAGTTGCACATATTTTTGAAAATTTTCGATGTTGCCTCATTTGGTGCATACCATGCAAATACAGTTTCTTTCGTCGTATGATGCAACTCTAAACCCATTTAGACCTATAATTGTTAATTGTCATTTTCTACATACATCTAAACTGAGAAAGTGGCAAATTTATCTGCTGGATCGTCCTGTGGACTAATAAAACATGATCAATGTTGGTTTAAAAAAATAAAGCAACATGTTTCCCCTACCAAATAATCCCATAAATCCAATGACCCTCAACAAGGAAGAAACCTGCATTGTTAAAATTTTTATAGTTTGCCTCTTTGAGGTATTTTAAATTTTGTCTCGTAGCTCGAAAACAGCTGTTTGGCAAAAAATACAAAAAAACTGATATAATGTGTAGCGCTCCATTTTTCGATCCGATGCCTATAGCAACAGTATACATTTAGTTATTGTGGAACACAACTGGCCAAAAGCGAATGGTTTGGGAATTTGCTAGATGACCCACGGACCGAAATTGGTGAATTTTTATGATATAGCAGATATTTAGATGCCATTCGACTCAGCTGAACAAGGCAGTTCAGAACTTCGGCCATATTTATGACAAATAAATTTTCTAATTTTTTGGTTCCCAATGGTTAATGGTTCCCTTGGTACGCAAAATTTCGAAAATATGTTTCTGTCGATCAACGTATAAGTTTTCTTTTATCTGATGCTCCGCATTTTGTTTGTGTTTAATATTGTAGGTACGTCCGGTAAGAGTGTATTGTTGGAGACCATCTGCTACGGCTAACTGAACTTGTATGTCACATGGCATCTGTTATCTTACTGCACTCGCTAGTGGGGCTTTTGCCCTGCGTTCTGTCAGAGGTCTCGTCTCATCGCTGCTCGTGGTAATTGGTGTCCTGTACGGATGTATATATGCGTACTGCGGCCGACAAATAGAAGTAATGGTTGCCATAGGGAGACAGTCGTGAGCACCAATAGACTCAAACGGTAGCTATCAAACTGGTTTTGCATAATCACTAATAATTTAGATTTAAATCAATCTGAAACGTTCATTGCAAAATTTTGTCCAATTTTTGTGTGAAAATGACATAGATTTTACCATCGCTACTAAAACTCGCGACTGACTAGCTATATAATTTTAGAAACTCTGTGTACACGTAGTTTGTATACTATATCATCAATATCTTCCCAACATCGTTAAAACTACGGAACAGATACTTAAAACCATTATTTTTGAACAAAATTTATGTACATTTACTCTTGCAATTTAAAGCTTTGGAGTATTTAGTTCTATTCGGTTCAAGTTTCTAGTGTGCATATGTCGCTTCTGCGAGAGGTGGATATTGACTTCATCACAATTTTGGATTTGGCTTTGAAGTATGGTGTAAAACATTTTCAATACTAGAATTAGACAAAATGTTGCTTTTATCGTCCGTAATTTTGCAATTAACCATTCGATTAGACGGCGCAGCTGTAAGCGATTATGAATTAAACGAAATTAATATCCGTTCCTATCTATGAAGTATCTATGCACTACTCATGCGTTATGCTGGTTAATTAACAATTAACACTGTCCCTAAATTCAATTGCCCCATCGAAGCTTCTAGTGGAAAATTAATTTTATTTATTAATAAAAAATAATTTTTAACGCTTTCTCGTATGTGGAAGTTTTTTGCACAAGTTATTGCTTTCCTGTAATAGATACTGTAGAGCCCAGCACATGTAAATAAATTATAGATGTTCATGGAGTATACCGGCTAAAATTGCAAATGCCCCAGGATGCCGCACAAATAATTAATACTTGTAATTACCTATTGGTAAGACCAACAGCCATTAAATTTTGTCTCAAGATATTTAAAGGACATTTTCAACACTCTGCAGAATCATTGCTACAAAGGTGCACTATTAATAAGATTAGACCCTACTGCTTTGCAAGATCTTAGTGCAAAAGGAAATAGTGATTTTATAGCGGTGCAATCACAAACCGACCTGTGTTGCGCTATTACTTTTTAAATGTGCGACTCAGTGAACCAGGTAGTTGGCAGACTTCATCAGAAAGTAAGCTGACTAAGCCAGTTATGGCGTCTAACAAACAGCAAAAGCGTTACGAGGAAACAGTTAACTATATGCAAACTCTGCGAGATATCGTTGAGCGAAAACACAACTCATACTTTTCCTATATATAACTTGTACCGTATATATCAATAAATAAATAAATACGTGGCCTTACAACAATAATAATATCTAGTTCGACATGTACAAAATACCGTCGATAGTTATATATTGTCACGGGTCAAACTGGCGTAGTAGCGGTTAAAAAGGATTATTATTCCGTTATTTCCCACAATTATTTTGAAAACCTATGGCACGCCATGCACCGACATTACATCGTCACTCATTATAGGGCCTAATTTGGAGTCGAAACGCGGGTTCTAAAACCAACAACTAACTTTAACCGAAAGAAAACCAACTTGTCTGTTTACGCTGTGGGTTCCGAACGGAATGCTAAAATTTTGACTAAAGTGGCTACTTGTAGAAAACCTATATATACCTGTATACATAAGGGTATAGATAAATATTTCTGAACAACGATCATGCTTTGGCATTGTTTTCAGTATTTGTCGAACAGGGTATGGTATAAGTACCTAGTCACTAATATCATTTAATAGAACTCATACACAATTGAACTACGAATAAACATGTGTATCCATGAATACAACCTTTTCCAAATACCTGCTGCGGCGATGCATTAGTTACTCGTCATAAAAGCGAACGCTGTCTTACCTGTGACACCCAAAACTTAGGTACTTCATCAACTATATTGCAGGAACCTGCTATATTTAGCACTGTAGTTGATATCTATAATGATCACGACATGTATAAGGCTTTGGTTTCGAAGGTACGTCAGCTCAGGGGCGGTGTGTAGATGGTCTCAGGGAAGTTCTTTAAGTGGCTTCGGCGCGCCGGGCGATGGGGTAGATATGGTTCGATGGGAGTTAGACCCTTGGAGCCGTGATATCTCTACCTCTTTATATCCACATCTATTATATAAGGTTCACATCGAGGATCTTCACGTACTAAACGTTAGACCCATCACTAAATGTTTACTAGCCATAACATAGGTCCAGCTATTATTTGCAGTATATTTGCCAAGATGCATAGTAAATAGGAAAAATGAAATTACTCTTCTCAAATAGTTTTTAAAGTCCTGTAATTGCTTGTATCAGCAGTGAGCTAGAAACATCAACTGGCATCTTTGGCTCCAACTGACCGCTGTGCACAAAATTGATGTTCGAATATTTAGAGCATACTCGGCACAGCTCTACAAAAGGAAACATTCATTCCTAACCGGTCGAGAATACCAATTTAATTCTGTTTGCCCAGTGTTAGAAATCAAGAGGAATATCAAAATCCGACAGCAGTAACAATGTAAACACCAACGCACTTCTTAGAAATTCTCTACCTAAAAGATATCCAAAATAATTTCTTTTAAGCGCTCAAGTATCAGAATTTCTAATAATTAAAATATGTGACATTTTCGGTAAAATATTGCTAAAACAGAAATTAAACTGCTTCAGGCTCTACAGTAACCTAAAAATACCCCTAATTTAATGCAATTATATTTGCACCTGAAATTATCTTCATAAAATTTAATTTGAACAAAAATAATTGCACCTGGAATATTAGTTTTATACGTTATTACCTAATTGTAATTACATTAAAATTCCAACGTTAACCGTTAACTGCTGCGAGCAAACATCTGACATATAACGGCCACAAGAGAAGTAATTAATAAATGATCAAATTAATACTTAGAAATGGCGCAAGACTAATTTAACGATATACATTGTAAAGCAGGTATATATTTTCATACGTTGAAATTTTCGCCATAAAACTGGAAAAAAATTTGATCAAATGTTTTATATTTTGCTAATTTTTTGCCTTTTAGGAATTGAACCGTGCGAATACTATCCAAAACTTTCAAGAATAAAACACATTTACAGCAAGCGTTGATAAATTTGAAAAAATAGAATAATGAAAAAATGGGCGATTAAATTTTGAAGCACCGTACAGTTCACAAGTTTTTTTATTACTATCAAATTTTATTCAAATTTTGTGCAAAGTTTACATAAATCTATATAAGTTAAATAGGTAACTAACTGTATAATAATGTATCAATTTAAAAATATTGGGGTACTGTATGGCCTATAGACATGTCTAAAGCAGTTTAATTTAGCAAAGTTTTACTTAAAAATTCTGCATATATTTACATATATGACGACATATAGCTTTTTGAATGCAGGCTATTCGATACGACGGCGACGACAAGCCGCAATGTACCATCAAACCATCCTAGGGCAATGTGGCGTGTCAACGATGGCGCAGAGAAATCATCGTCGAAAACTCAAAAACTGCAATAAACACAAAAACGTGGGGATGTTTTTGGCAATTGGCCAAAATAATGAAATTTGTAAGCAAAAATAAACTTAACATAAAATCAATATATAATTGCAAATAATATTGTATTAAAACATACTGGATGTATATTTCGGCTAGTCATTGTACCAATGTCCCTGTAATACAGCAAGGTACAAAAACTAAAATTTGCTTGTTAAATTATCGTTATCCACGATTATGGTAGCACTAAATCAAAAGAATTGTTTTTCAAAAGCAAGATACTTTATCAGTGCCGTCTTTCCTTATGCAAGCAGGCTGTATTTCACCAAAAAACTGCACAAACTTGTTATGGTTCTCCTGTGGTATAACATAAGTTTCAACAATTGAAGTCGTTATATCTTTGTTATAAATTGAGGGTGCTTAAATTGGAAGGGTAGCTTCGTCACATCAAACGTGACATGTGTATATGGCCGGTGGAGTGTTATGTTGGCACGTGCTTAGTTTTTGAATTCTTTTTGCGACCTGTTTCTGCGATACGCTGCTCGCACCTGAATTCCGTTTATCTTATGAAAGGCGATTTCCAAGATGATTAGCGTATTTCCAACATAATTTCAAACACAGCCGAACTAAAACAATCTATTGCAAAGATAAAATAACAAATTGCAATTGTTAAGTATAAAACCCACAACTATTCCAAAATCCGAGAAATGCGCTCGACACGAGTTATTATAATTGCCTCACCGACCTCCAATATTTTTTCCAGACTCTCCATTTTGCTATTATGTCTTACTATATTTTGTCTATGGCCTCCGAATGGGAAATTAACCCAGCGTGAATGTGGAAACAGTTCCTCGAATGGGAAACGACACTGGCTGAGAGCGTTGGAATTAAGAAATTTATAACCTCATTATGTCAGGAGTAAGAAACCAGTCGACCGAATAGAACATCAGTCGACGACACTCGACACTTATATACCAACAACGCTGAAAGACCTTTTTTGTAACAATAACTTTGGATTCGTTCAATCCCGTAGTTTACGAACGCGTAGATGTGTTTTCATTGCCTTTTACCCACTAGCCACGGAATACAAAACCCCAATATATTGTACACTCCACTGTGTCAAACATTTGACTATTTTCCTGTTAACTTAAAATAATTTATGCACTTTTCTCATGATTCCAATGGGAAAAAAGTTTCAAACGGGGGCTCGGGGTAAATCGGCGAATGACCTCCGTTTGATGCACCAGTACGTTACGCGGCATTTACGTTATAATGTTCCCGACGTTGGGAACCTATGTACACCACACGGTATCAGGCACGCTGTCGAAACCATGGTGTATTAGACAGTCCAATGTTTTCAAGAATTTTTTTAAAAGGTAGGTAGGAGTGTTACTACTTCTCGACAATGTCTCCTTGCAGTTCTGTTGACAGTGTGCGGCATTATTTCATCAACGTTCATATGGCCTAGATACAAATATCGAGATTTTAAAAACCTACTCAGCACAGATGACTAATAAACCGCATTAGCTACAGAGGGTGTCCATTATAGTTAATTCGCCCCAAGTTGGTAGCTAACGGTGTGTACGACACTGTACAGTAAAAATGCAGTAGCTAGGGGTGTGTCGTACAGCCTAGGCAATTGATTTAAAGTATGCATGTCACCCTGACTGTCTATACGGTATGGTCGCGCGTGCAGGGGACAAAAGTCCAACGGCGGGGTCGTTATAACATGAACGCCGCATTTATCAACAAAAGTGGCCGTAAGCCGAATGCAAATCCGGCCTAGTGCGTTATGAAACACTGTAGACCTAAACGAGTGGCAATATAAAAAAATGGCGTCATACAAATCCAATATTGTTTGGAAATACATAAAAAATGTTAATAATACCTAAAACAGAATTCATTGATAATAGAATGTAAAACGGGACTAAAGTTATTCGGGTTTACAAACCAAATATGTGGTCCAATAAATATTTAATGACCATAATAAGTCAAATTTGTAAACGTTTAAAAAGTTACCGGTCCCCATCTGTCGGTACAACGATTGCAAAAATGACACCGAATGTTGGCATTTTGGTTTGAATTTTTAGATATAGCATGACTTTGATATAGGCTCCTATGACCACAATATTTGATTTTCAATAGAACCTGCTGTCAAACTTAAACTGTAGACACATTATTTGCGTAGGGACGCGCTTGATTTACATTCCTAAATCACTACCCGGAGAACCAGCTAAACCAGGATCAGTAAATATATTTGAAAAATTTGTAAAATTTGTGATAATTTACATATAAAGATATAAATTCTGATGGAAAAACAAAAAAACTAAACTAGAACAGGTTTTTACCAATTTAGACAAAAAAAGTTATTGAGATAAGCTTTTAGTTAAGTTACTTTCAAACTGTAACACTATCGGCAAGATTTCAAATATTAAAACCCGGATTTTGATTTACATTCCTAAAGCACTACTCGGAGAACCAGCTAAACCCGGAGCCCTAAATATAGATTTGACCAATTTGTAAAATTTGTAATAATTTACATATAAAGATATAAATTCTGGTGGAAAAACAAAAAAGTAAACTATAACAAGTTTAGCCAATTTAGATAAAAAGTTATTGAGATAAGTTTTTGTTACGTTACGTTTAAACTGTAATACCACCGACAAGATTTCAAATATTAAAGTCAAAAGACGGTATGCCGAAATCCTATAGAATATGAGAATATATCTGTAGAACCTTGTACAAAATGCAGAATTATAACGCTGGAGGCATATATTCATATTTATGAGTGCTGTGTTTAGAACTTGCCCTGCACAACCCCAAAGTAACTCAGTATTTGATATCAGAATCAGTATTGAGGATTAATTTCGCCAACACGTTGTTTCTGTTGCTACAAGCCGTATTCACGTTTATTCAAAAGCTGGCAATCAGTGATACTGTTAACCAAGGACAGGGGGACAAGGCAGCGCTCCTTCCTTCTGCACAACCTCTAGAAAATATGAGCAGATGGTGACTTTATTAGAGACTGAGCTTTTGCAATTTTAGTTTTCTCGGTCTCTGCCTAGTATATATCCAAAATATGTTTCTCAACTAGCTTCATTTGGTATTGAGGTTTTTATAAAAGGTAGCTGTAAACCTTATTTGGTTTATACTGCATAAAACAACCTGCATAAAACCTAGGAGATTTTACAGCTATAAAAGTGTTCTCAAAAGATTTTATATTTTACCAGCATTACTATCGAAATCAATACTCCATACATTGCTTAACAAAAATTTTTCCTTAGCCACACAATCTGAAAGAAACAGAAAATACCCCGACCACCCCAACTTAAATATTGTATTATTAGTTTACTTTTATAATTTTTCGCTTAAAATTTACTGCATATTTTGGTTGATTATTAAATATAGGTTGTCAAAAGGTATATACGTAAATAATTGATACTAGACTTGATTATTGTAAATTGGGTGCATGAAAACATTAATTTAGCATTAACACCACGATCCTTTATCAGTTTAACGCAAACGTTAACTTGAACATGATAGATTTTCAGGCTGTGTTCTGACAATTGCTCACGGCGACGACCAGCTAGCGCTCGCAGATTAATAAACCGCTGCATCCCTGAGGTGGGTCTAGAGGACTCTGAGGTGTACTTTTTGTTGCATAACTTTTTGATGCGTAAGTCCATAGTTATCAACATCTAGGGGAATTCATTAATTCCGATTCTCAAACAGGGATGGTTACAATTGGTCTTCCAGGGTGTTATCGCAACGTGGGCAATCTAGGTAGCAGGATGTGTTGCGGGAACGGCCAGGACATACCGACGTGTTCTCCGAGGTGCTAGCCCTGTTCATATTTTTCGGTTGATCTTTACACCTGAAATACGAAACACTGTTTTGAAATATATAAACCACGCCTATGAAAAAAATTTTGCAATGAAAATCCAACTGTGGTATAGTAAAGCTGTTCAGTGGGTATAAGCCAATATTTCAACATGAAATGCATGCATTTATTGGGGTACTGAGGTGCTGCATGCACAAAAGACATCCAAGCGAAGCACCAACGAGTTGTGGAGTCGCGTGCAATCTCCCCATTACCGTGCAACAATGGCTCGTGGCAGGTTCCATTTGATTTTGCAATTCTGCCGATTTGACAACAGAAAAACGAAAAGCCACGGAGTTGCGTACCATGTTCGTCAGACGCTGCCAAGAGCTCTATCGGCAAGGAGCCAACGTCGCAGTCGATGAACAATTGGTAAAATCCCGTGGGAGATGTGCATTTAGACAGTACATGATAAATAAACCTGGAAAATTTGGTATCAAAATATGGATGATGGCTGACTTTCAAACGCGTTACTTCTTCAATGCCATTCCTTACCTCGGCAAGCAGGAGAAGAATGCTGAAAAGGGTCTTGGGGAAAAACAATGGTTACTGATCTTGGCTCGTTTAGGAAAACCTGAGATGAACCGAGTTCTATAACAAGAATAAATGCGGCGTCGATGTTTTGAACAAAATGTTCGTCATTAGAGTGTTTATCGTGTTTGTCGCTGTTGGCCGATTGCAATATTTTGTAAAATTGTCAATATTGCTGGCGTCAACAATTATGTCCTATGCAATTATGGTCGTAGAAAAAGGGAGCTGCGAGATCTATATGGTGACTTGATTGAAATAGGATGCGACCTTACTGGAGCTAAAATAGAATTATGTGCAGCTTTTCCCAATGGCATTCGGGCGCAATCTAAACTTGCATTGAAGTTTTTTGGTGTTGACGTCCAACGGGCGTCCCAGAAAGGAGAACAGGGTAAAAACAAAGAAAAAGATGTGTGTATGTTACGTTTGTCCGCGAGTTCGCAAACGAAAATGCCGCCAATACGCTACCTGTGAAACGAACACTCTACGACAGTGTTGAAGTGCCATTCTTGCAACGAACAATGAGTGAATATGGTTTATAGTGCTTGATATCACAAAAGGAATGGCAATTTCGGAATTTAACAAATTTTAAATTTTTGTTTCAAAGCTTATTTATATTTTGCGTATCACAAAATAATAATTATAGTTAGTTGTGTTCTTTTTCTACACTATGTATTTGTTTACCTTTTATCATAGTTTCCGATATTTCATGAACATTTAGATAGAAAGACACCCGTATTTCGAACCTCTGAAATTGCCATTTGCGGGCGGACATGACTACATCGCTTTTAGTAGCGACTCTTTTTCGATTTTCAGAACGGATGCTAATTTTGAGTGTCTCGCAGTATTCAACACAGATTGGTGACAAACTGAATGAGCGCTTACTCCTAAGATGGACAAAAAATACAAATTACTGTTTTGCGATAGCTGACTGGATTTTGTTGGAGGAACTGTGCCATCTTGTACGAAATCGGTCAGATTGGCATTTGGTTAAATGTTTTAAGCGAAGAAATGATTCATCCTTCCATTATATTTAAAAAACGGGTCCACTGGATCTTCCCTCGGGGTTGCAAATTAAGGCAAAAAATCAGGGATCCGAGGGTTAACAAACGACAGATATTAAGGAAAATATCGTTCATCATTATTGCTGAGTATGCTTATCAGGTTTTATTTTAAGAAAAATCATTCTGTTGCCTCGCTGAGATATATAGTACTAGTACGGAATTTCTAATGCCACAAATATAATTCTGGAACGGGTTAGCGAAAATGAATAGAATTTTACCATTCCATACGACCACCGACTACATATAAATTATTTGCCTGTATGTCTCTCCGTTTGCGTGTGGAATTATGGAGTTATTACCTGTAAGAAAAGAAATAAGCGTTACGATTCAATATCTCGCAGTGTAGATGGCTTAAACAAAGGATGTCATATAGGCAATCAGCTTGCTAGAAATATTTAATTTAGCATCGTCGCTGGGTGCCGCATGTTTCCACATCTGCATGGCAACATTTACTAACAATAGTAGTCGAACAAAAAAACTGACAGACGCATAGGACGAAGTAGCATTTCAGGTTCGGTCGTTAGGTTCATTGGGCCGGCAGTGGGGGTATCTAAAAATGCATTATAGGGTCTACGGAGGCATGAGACAGAATTTTGTGGAAGTCGGGCCGAGGTTTGCGTGAAAATTGTCGTGCAAAATGTACTCATTTGAAATAGATTTACGTCTCAACGGCCCTGCCGTAGACATGTCCCCGAGATTAAAACGCAAATTTCTAATTCGGCCATCATAAGTTGAGAGAATATATATGGAACCAAATGGCATCGCCCGAGCAATTTGTAATTTTACAAATCTATCTAAGGATGATGAGTATGACCTACTAGATTGAATACTTGCGGTTCACCAGCGAGAACCGTTTTCAATGTAGAAGGATGTCGCAGCGTTAGAGGAACGCCGGTATCTAAACCTGCTAAAAGTTTCATGGACGGGAGCGATGCTATTGCGGTCGATTTATTAGCAGTCACTGCAGCCAGCTTGAGAATCGTACAAAATTTTCAGGGCAAACATGTAACATAGATATCGTGATAGCATCACTCTGGTCCCTGTGAAAAATACGAAAATGGCGTGAGCGCCGGAGTGTATAATTGATTGTGCCAAAAAACCAGTTTTGCAAATCCATATCGAGACATGGTAACTTAACGAATTGATCCTCGGGTACTTGTAATGTATGATAACCAATAAACGTGCTTACACAGTTTGTATATTGCATCTGAAGCGACCCCACCCTCACACACGTATTGTTTTAATCTCATCCAGTGCAAAATTGAGTGGAGATATACCTCATACATGATCAATCAGACAATAATATATACTGTTCGTGACGTAGACCAGCCAAAGCTCCGTTTGCACGAGAGACCAATCTAATGGCTCGATTGATTTTGTATGCTTCGTATGGATCTCGAACGTTATAACAGAGTATATTTAATTGATAAATCGCAATTGTTAACATATGATGCTCCGACGAGCTATACCACTGTATCACATAATCATACACTCAAATATCAAGAGTGCATTAGGGAAGAGTATAACAGTTCCCTGAACTGACATGTAAAGTCGTATTTGATTTGATGATACGGGTGTTTTCTGCCTGACCCCCGAGTGTCTGGGAGGGGGGCGGGGGGATCGAGATGCACTGACCCGCCAGTGTCTGGGTGGGGTAGCTCGGACCCACCCAGTCTATTTTGGGGGGGCAGGTCGGAACCCCATTTCTGTGGGGGGTCGGTTGAACTAGCAGCTACTTTACAAACCGACCCCCCCAGACATTGGGAGGTCCGACCTACCCCCCCCCCCCAAAAAAAATACTGGGTGGGGAGTCCGAGCTACCCCCCCCCCCAGAAACTGGGGGTTCAGTGCATCTCGAACCCTCCCAGGAAGTGGGGGGGTTAGGCCGAAAACGCCCCTATCATCCTAACACGGGTTTAAATGTGAGCGCAGGGAAGTGTCATACTCTTCCTTAATGCACTCTTACCTATATCTATTATCTTGCGTATCCGCTTAGCAGTTGTATAATGTGTCGCTGGTTAGATGTTGTATCTCCTGACTAAGCTGGATTTAGAGTGCTCAAAAATCGTGTACGGATTGTCTCCAGATGTAACTATTATCTATCGAGAACAGTAGTAGCGCCGCGCGCTGCGTTGAG
Source organism: Trileptium ribeirensis (assembly GCA_030248225.1). Classification (NCBI taxonomy): domain Eukaryota; kingdom Metazoa; phylum Nematoda; class Enoplea; order Enoplida; family Thoracostomopsidae; genus Trileptium; species Trileptium ribeirensis. Next base: position 14,063 of record JASANE010015933.1, read on the forward strand.
TGAACTTCGAAACATACCGAATTATGTTTCTAAACTCATACCTGAGTTCAGCATCCCCGCGATTAAAGGGTTACAGAAATAAGTGTTTCTCTGATGTTGTAACTAATTATTGAGACAGTACTCGCTCTCTGCTCACCCTTGATCCTAACTCTAGAATGATGTTTCCCGATACCTAGCCTTAACTTCTTAAGTTACATATCACGGCGTTCAGATCGATTGCTGGTGTACCGCGTCGTTATCGCATTTTGCAATTCTCCGTGCTCTGTAATGTCTTTGATACTGTTATCCTTGGAATGTAAATATTTCGAAATAAAATCTTGAAGAAGCTATCATTTCGTCCCATGTTACTCAATTTAGGAGCGTTATATGTGTTAATCCACTATCCGCGCTACGGCCTGTGGATAATTGATCCCATGTCTTAACATCGGTTAGACATTATGACCTGTGGGCAGGTATCAATGTCGACCACCATGGGGACCTCAGTCTTCATACCGTATATTAGACACGTTCGCAACGAATCGGCTGGGGTCCGAACACACCTCGTTAAGGGCGCCTGCGAGTTACCTTCATAGGTTTGACCGAGAAAAGTTATAAAGTTACCAAATTCGCGAAAATTTAGGTCCACGTTGAGGTTATGATAGTCAGGATAGTATGGGCATGGTGTTAGGAAATTGCGCCATGCAGCTGCCTACCGTTATTACATCTATTATAGCAGTTTAATATATCATGTTCCATAAAAATAGCTATAAATCGCAAACAATAGCAAATATTTTTAGACGAAAACTTCACTGCAAATCTGGAGAACACAATGCACGTTAAAAATTTCTGGCGGCTTCAAAAAATCGGTTTATCTCAATTATGCGTTGGTGATCTTTGCAACACCAGCAGGAACTGCTCTGCAACAGAATAATAATTTTGGCTAGGTGGATTTTACCAAAATGCTGAGAAATGAAACCTGTGTATGCCAGTGAGCGCATATATTATAAAAATTAGAATTATGTTCTCTGACCTTTATTTATTAAATAAACATGATCTAAATAGGGAAGAAGCTTTAAAATTGGTTTTAGCAGTAAAATTGCTAACCCGACCACTAACGTGAGGATTCATTTGATTTCACAGGGAATGCTCAAAATTTAAAGTCTTATATAAAATAATAATTATATAATATTACGTTCAAAGTTATCTAATCTCATCTTATCTTATATTCACATAAGTTCGGTATCATAATTATAAATTTCTAACCTCTATAAAACTATATTATAAAAATCATAGAAAGCCTTAAGTAAATAGATTTATATTTTTCATGCTAATAACTGCACAGAATTGATCAAACTCTCACATCGGAATACGCTTTTAGTATAACAGCACCGTTCCGGTCTGTTACGTTGGCCCGTGCTCTCATCAAGGTCCGTCATGGACTCGACCAGGCCCAAAAGGCTGATAGTCAACGCTCTAACGCGACCACATTTAACCTCCATTGTGCTAACCTGACCCTTGTGGCGCCATGGTTTCGTAGTGCTCGTATAATCTTGTCCGTTCTTGTCTATTGCTATTCCGTATGCAATCCTAACCGCTTTTCAAGTCCTATGTCTGTTCGTCGTATATGTCATCTTTTTAGTTGTACGCGTGTTTAACTTAGGAGATGTGGCAAAGGACAAAATATTTGAAATTGTCCTGAATCGGATCAATTATAGGAAAACTTATAGGTTTCTGCGGACTTCGGCCACGTCAAGTGTTACGGAGATTTCCTTAAACACGTAAGGTTAAAGTTACGACCGTTCAGGAATGGGAGGCCTCTTGATCGCTCGCCATGCATCGAGCGATAATGGCTGCTCGCCGAATCACGAACGGCACTGACACTAAAATTTGTTGGGGAATAGCAAAACGCCTTAATAGTTAACAGACCAATAGGTAAACGTGTAATGTTTACCTGTTATTACATCAGCTGCATAGGGATTGCATGGGAAATTGGCTCAATTTGGCGGGTGTAACAAAGGGATTGGTAGACGGTTGAGATTCTTCTGTAGCTTCACACACCGGATAGTCTCGTTTTAGACAGATCTACATAACAACGTGCAATGCCTGCACGGTCATATGTGGCATGTGTGGAATATCGATGGACAGAATTGGGTCGGATTCACAGCTAGACAATTGATTTAATTTTATAAACTATTATCATCTTGGAACTTCGTATTAATAATTAGTAGTTAAGTATTAATATTTTAGGAATTTTATATTAATAAATAATATTTCAATGATTAGAATTGTTTTGGTCTTGGGAACGTCTGGATTGCCAGACGCAAGCAAAAATATTACAATTGTTAGAACAAAAGGCGAAATTTCTACCTTCGCCCCAAATTAGCAGATGTCCCTCCATTGTTCTCGCCTCTCCCTAAACGACCCACAGGTTTACGATAAGCGCCAAATTCCAAAGTTTCGAAACTCTTCCGATTTACGATCGGAAAGAAATTGCAAAAATGGAGAGCGGCCGAAAATTGATCCTGATTGGACCACGCCAAATCTGCTATCCTAAAGTACAGGCAAAATTTTCGAGGTCGGATGTGACCTCCGTTCTCTTCGAATCATTCTGACTTCGACACCGCGGAGTTCGGTCGACTAGTGACCGGCTCTGTGGTCATATGTAATGTCAATGTAACTTTGTTTCGGTTTATTGCTTTTCGTATGGATTTTCGATCGATGGACAGTTGGAGAGGAATCCACGTGACTTCCAGTGTCGCGAGAAGTGGTACGAGCTGGCGCTGCCCGCTGGAATCAAAGGCGTAATTATGGGTGTGGCAAGTTAGGAAGAGTACAAGGGGGTTTAATTTCCCCAAAGTTAGATGCATTAAGGCTGAAAGGTAACAAACATTGCCCTCAAAGTTTTAGCTTGATCGTAGCAAACAATTGTCGCTACGAGTTGATTTACCGTCTGGCATCCCTTTCGTTCTAGAACTGCTACACACTTCGCTTTCCTGGAGCTATCTAAATTTTCGGTCCAAAATCCTGCGCGAATCTTAAGTATGAAACAATGGTCGAAGTCTGTCTGATTCCCCGTGATCAGAGGTAGGACACAAAAGAAATTTTTGGATGTTATAGATCAATCTTTCAAGTCTATTGAGCTGTGTTAGGGCTTTGAAGAAGTTTTCCTTAGCTAATCACGGTTATAAATTTTATAGGAAACGAATCTTACTCGGAAAAGTTGTTGTTGGAATTTTTGGGGTATTAAATCACGTGCAAAATTTGTCAATTTTAGTAGAACGTTCGGTGCCCGGCCCACGACAGGGGCCGAACGGGTCACGTTTCCGGTAACGGGCAGAGGTCTTCACGGGCACCACTTTGCCCCAGGTGGGTAAATCAAATTTACTTGTAGGTGAGTTAAGAAAATTTGGGTAATACGGCCAGGCGCTCAAGCCAAAACACGGCCCTCAGCCAGGGTCGAACCTGGAAAATTCTAGGATTGACTAAGCCCGAGCGTTTTGTCTTCCCATGTGAATGGATGCTTTGATACTGGAAACTTCATTGGAACGTTTATCCGTTTTCGTAATGATTTCGTTCTGTATAATAACTATCACGCAATGTAATAATTCATTGATTTTATACCTATGATTTTGGCGTTTGTCTTTGCGCATTTAATTAAGGTTTGAATTTCTAGGCTAAAAGGAATGAGCTCCTCTCACCTTGATCATAATACCGACCAAGAAATACACCACTCATCTTGCCCCTGCCCTCAAGCATGTTGGGTTTATGCAGTAATTCATAGCTATACATCACTTTACGGAAATTGGTAACTCACCAGGAATCGTTCTTGGATGTCGTGATTTCCAAATGCATTCAGAGCCCGAGCCACTTTAACCGCGTAAACGTCATGATAAACCGCGTCGCACCCAGGGTGACATTGGGTTTTACTTCGACTCCGGTAGCCTTTTTGTGATTTCTTTCTGGGATCATGAATGCATTTGGATGCCCACCAATGTTTCACACAAGAGCCTTAATAGGTATCACTTAGCATCGCTCAAATTGTTGAAACACCTCTTTATAATAATCACGGAACGGATTAAAGGTGCAGTGTTCGGATTATCTTTACTGTCGTTGTATCGAATTTTGTCAGACTGTGTACATTGAAATTTTTCTAGGAGGTTAACTCCAACTTGTAGGAACCATTGGTCAAACGGAGACCCGAGCGTTTATTTCGAGCCGGGAATACGCCCAAACTATTCAGCTTGTAGGATCGGTAAGATCACCTCCGGCAATATTAATAAGAAAGTGCTAATAATTAGGCCTCGTTCAAGAAGTGAGCATGGACAGGCAAGTAGCTGATAGGCAATCACACCAGTGTAACTAATCGTGGACAGTAAACTGGGGTTTGTAATGATTCACCATAACGACTGGAACAAGTTGAAACCAAAAGTCGGGACAAAATAGGAATTTTAGCACGCGCCCCGACCCTATGAAATTAGCTCGTATCTGATAAAAGTTTTTCCTCAGACCCGATGAGGGCAAAACTCTCAAATGTTTGCAAAGCGACTTGATCGCAGGCTTTTTGCTGATTATGATTTACTTCGGCATTGTGACCCGTTGGTTCGTAAATATATTCGGGGTTCAGATTTAGATGTATATGTGGGTTCATGATTTGCATTCAGATTTATCTCCCTTCATTGATTCATTCATTCTCTCTCTGTGTCATCATAGGATTTTGTTGCACGATGACAGAGTCGCTCGCTCGCCCATTTCCCTCGAACGCTCCAGAGCAATATCAAATTTGCCACCGTTCGAGCGAACGCAATGCAGTGGAAATTGCACTGCAGTGAAATACATACAACGCACAAGCAGTGACACGCTAACAAATTTTGGATTGGGGATAGAGGACAAAGAAGGGAGAAAATTTAGGAAGAGTAAAACGGGTCCGAACTTTGGGCCCGACTTGCCAGTGGATCGTAGGACCTGAGTCGCTAGAAACTCATAGATTGACTTGTACGTGATAGGTGTAGAGCAGAGTTTGACGAAATCACCTTCAGCAAAAGCGAAAACATGATTCTAGACCATCTTTAGAGCGTAACCCCGTTCGACTCCAGAGTAGGGTAAACGCCCCTATGGGCTCTAGCTGTTACCTAAGAGCAAACGTACCCGAAAGTTCGATAGGGATAGGAAGCCTAGACACTTAAAATTAACCTCTACACACCAAGCCAAAGTCAAGAGAGTCGCCCCTACCTAATTTGCACTATTTTGGACCCATTTTGGAGCCACATAACAGCCGACCTGAAGGTGGTACAGATGCCCCCATACATTTCTACCAAAATGTAGGAGCAAAACTACCACGAAAGTTCACTAAAATCCACCGGGACCTTAAACCGACCATTATTGAGCGACCCAAAATTTGCCACTGTCTATAATATGTCGGTTTGGAGCAACTTAAAGCACTCATATCTAAACTCCCCTAACTCGGAGGAATGCCCCTCCGGAATTTTTGGATAGCTCAATAAACGGATTATCCCCTGCGACAACTAATTTAGGAGAACCGGTAATATCTGTTCGAAACAACACCTCCGAACTTAGCACGAACCGCCCAATTGTTTCTTGTGCATAAAACTCGCATCTACTTCGAGCCCCTCCGGACCGCACATCGCGAATCAGAGGTCAGGCTCCCAGGTCTTGTTCTAGACCTGAAGTCCAATAGTTGGCCTAGCTAAATGTCCACTTAGTTTTATAAAATCATTCGTATCCAGTGAGATACGTCGTTACCAACTTTGCTCAAAAATGCCCCTGCCTTATGCCTACTTTTGCAACAACTCAAGGCACTCGTAGCCTTGCTAGTTGTGCAAGGTGGAATGCGCACCTAGGCTAGTTAGCGAAATACAGCGGCTTTGCAACGAATCTATTGGATTTGGCACCTCTAGTGGGACCGCCAGGAATAACCCTATGGCAAAGTCGGTACAAAACAAATTGCTTTTCAGGAGGTATCGAGATACTGTGTTCTCCTTAACATAACTCCCCTATAAGGACCATGAGGAACGCACCCAATTTAGCACAAAGACGAATCCGGGAACCTCCCGGGTTGACAAAGAGTGGCGCTGACGGCGTGAAAGGCCGACAGGCCATTTCCATCACCCGCCCTTTCCCCACAGTCAGTTGCTTTACCAACTCCTAACCACACGTAGGCCAAACCTCCTCAACTGATCTTCGGTTAGGATTCTAATTGATAAAACCCCGAGGTCAGGAACGCACTGTATAAGTAGTGACCCTTGGCTTAGGCTCACCCCCAAGCCTTCCAAAAAGGAACCGGTCGCACTTTGACGTTCAGTGCTGATTGGTTGCATTTGCGATCACTTAATCAGCTGTTTGTAGTTAAGTAAGCCAAGGAGTATTAAAGATACACTGTCTATTACTTTCGGAACATAATGGTACTCGCCATTACTCCTGAGTTTATCGTGCCATCATGGTCCAAACTCAAGGTAACCGAAATACTGGTTGGTTTCCTCGACCCGGGAAAGGTCCCAGGTCCTCAAAAAAGTCCTGTCACTGATAGGAATGAGTATCGTTTGAGCTTGTAGGCACGCCCCATGCCTAATCTATAGAGGCTCCGAATAGGCTTAATTTTACCGGAGTTACTAGCTGCATAGAACGCGGGTCGTTCACTATAGTGCACTATTAAGCGTGACAAAATTTCCCTAGGCACAGGATGGGTAGATGACTGGTAAATGCTCCCAGCCACTCAAAAAACACAGGTTATGCATTGAGAAAATTAAATCCCCCTTCGGGTCTGTGATCCCTTGATAGTAAGGATAGGTTGTTGGTAAGCCTAATCTCAATTATACTTGAGTTGCGCACTGCGCACTGCGGTGGCGACTCGGATCAATAGAAACAGTGTGGTTGCGTTTGGCATCAAGTAACCCAGGATGAGCCGGATTACCGAGAATTTCAGATAGACCAGGACTCCGTCCATCGGCCCACTAGCGGGAAGGAAGTAACGGCAATTAATGTTCAAATCAGATCGGTAGCAAAGAAAAAGGTGTGACTATACGAACCCGCCAACTTTGGCCCCCTGGTCAACTAAAAAGAAAAAAGGCGCAAAGTCACGCCCAGATCTAGGACAAAATCACAAGTCTGATAACTCTTACCCTTAAGTATTAGGTAACACGAGGAATAGGAAAAAGGGGAGGCATCGGCCTCTCACCGGAGCTTCGAATGCTCCGAACTGTCAAGGAGTGAACCACGTCGTTCCGAGTAAATTAGCGCACCACGGTACAGGTCCCCGCGAATGTAGCAAGTCATCTATCGCGTACCGTGGTACAAACACCCAGTGCCAGCCGCGCCCCTAAACCAGAGCCGACAGTAAGCAATATCAAATTGCCCCGTTTCGACTGAGATATGGATAATGTATAACATAATGATTGAATATATATATGCATGTATATAAAGATAAGTACGGTTACATGTCGTCTATCTTTCCAGTAAGAACCCCCTTGTAGAGAAAAACCCCAAAAAGGGTAATCACCGTAACCCATGCCCCGAGCCATAGGCTCAAGAGGAAACTGTCAGCGTAGAGACCACGAAGTAAAGATAACTTACCTTCTTGGTTTGTGGTGCAGAGGATCAGCCATCGCCGTGAAGTGATATACCAGGCGATCAGCACGTCCCCGAAATCCTGAGGTATCCTTAAACATTTATTCAGGGAGTCGTGGACTGAAATATCCGATTGACCACGGCTGTTAAAAAACTTCTGCGATCAACCAATCCCGACGAACCCCAAATCGGTCGATTCACTAGTCCCTACCCGTTGTGCCCTTATAACCGGTTACCTGTTGTAGTGTAGAGTGACTGATGTGCGTCACTCTGTTTTGAACAATCACAAACAGGATGGTCGACTGTTAACTACACATGTATATCTCGCTAAAGTTCGAACTTGGTGATGTAGGATCGAAACTCAGCTAGAGAGATGACCGAACTCCTGTTGCACTTTTACTGAACTGCTTTCAGAACTGATGCTAAAGCCGTCGGAAATGATGAAAACAAGCTCAAGATCTCGTTAAAACCAAAAAAATAACAATAGAATGTTAAAGCGTGTTTTTAATTTAATTTTTTTAATTTTAAATTTTAAGGGCCCTTTGCTCGTTTGGCATAGTTTAGAAATTATACGATGAACTATATTCCAGAATGACACTGCGCAACGACAGATGATACATTTCAGCACACCACTACAGATTGTGGCACGTTTATTTTTATTGACTCATCCAGCCAAAAAACTAATATTTATACAAAAATACAGTAAAAAATACTCAGAGGCACGCGAATATCGCTTCATCAGCAAGAGCTGTGAGATTGATGATGAAAGCAACACACCCAACGCTATGGTTAAGCCGTTTGTCCGCCTGTAACGCCTAAACGCCTGCAATACCGAGCGGAATATAACTGAGACACGCAACAAACAATAAGCTAGACAGGGGTGAGCGTAAGCCGTTTATCGGGCTGGACGCCTAAACCCCTGCACTTTTAACCGAAATGTAACCGCGGGACTTTGTATACAGCATATGCTATTAAATTTGTAGATTAATGTTGTCGCGCTTTGTATTTGCATAAAAGATGCAATGCATTGTCGAAATGTGATCAAAATGGAACACTTTTACAATCCCAGAGCCCTAGAGTTTGCTTCGAAACAGAAAATCGCACGCAGAAAACGCCTCAGATTTCTCCGATTGAACATACGTTGAAATGAAAAAATTGTCTTTAGAAATGTTGTTTACTTTACGCTGTTTTATCACATGAACAATTTTTATTAAATTTTATGTGGTGTGAGTATTGTTACATTTTAGAAGTTCACATAATGTTTTCAACGCTACTTTTAAGCGAGGCTTGCCATGTTGACAGGACCCCGAGTAAACACATGTTTAGGACCATAATCAACAATTGCCTCTTTTACCCTACTCTAGCTTAGCTCATAAGTACATTTCTATGATTTACTTCATTTAAGAAAATAACATGTTTCAAATTGAAGCTCGAAAACTGCGCAGTATAAATGAGAATTTACCCTTCTCTGGAACCGCGACTAGCCTGTCATGACGTTTGAAGCGACACGCAGGACAATAAAATCGGGTTGTGAGAGTCGAAACAATCCGAGCGCAATGTATTTCGAAAAACTGTGGTCGACTCTTAAAAGCTCTTTTATAAAAAAGCAACCACACTGATTATGCCAGCTGATATGTAGTGCAGTAGTCAACAAACAGCAAGAATAGCCAAAGTTCATCTTAGTTTCGCTCTTAAAAGGTGTAAAAGCAACTATAGTTCGTCTATTGGTTTGCATGCTATGTTAACTTTAATAAATACTGAATCGTTAACTTGCATTATTTCGAGCCTAATAGCCGAGCCGAGCCTAACTTCCTACAGGAATAGCTAAGCTGGACATACTTCGTGAAGATTTGAGCCAACCCTAGTCTGTCTGTGATGAGAGAGCAGAACCGATCATGGCTTAAGAACAGTCGAGTCTTAGCCTAATCAAAGCTTGAAAATCTGGTTCTTTCTCACCTCTACAGTGTTTTTCTAGTTTCAGGCACAACAACTTGTTATTATAATTAACAAATTTTGATTAAAAACCGTACAAATTTAATCCAAAATTATTTTATAGTAACATACATAGATTCAAAAGCATTTATAACATCTTGAAGTGATATAATACATTTTCTAATGTACCACCTATTTGATTCTATATGTTATGTTTGACTATTTTTGCTCTTCATTATCGCCATGATTAAAAACAACACTCATTATTGTTTTAATATTTATTAAACTGATCTTAAATTTTAAAGAACGCCAGCGTGAACGAGTTCAGATTCTTCAATGTGACAGCCTTGATACACACGTTTTTCTCATCGGCTCGCGATATCCTGAACCCACATCAGCCTCAAAGTACCCTAGTTGCGTTTATCACAAACGCCATATTTACAGGAAGGTAGCCAGTGTCCCTGCTATTTTGCACTGCGTTGGCTCTAGAAACCGTTCCGCAACGCCTCTTGCATTTGTCGTTGTTTCTGCTCTGCCTGTGCACTACTAACCAAATGAAATATGTTGTGTTGCTAATATTAGTTTGTCCCTGGTAGAAAGACCTTTCACATTCCTCGGCACTGGGAACCATAAAAATGCCTGTTAGGGTCACAGATTTGTTATAAACTACAACGCAACATATTTTCCGATAGGTAAAATTAAAGCATTAATAAAATCTAATTATTTACGAAAAAACCTAGCTGGCTGAAATAGGTTTTTAACCTTTTTATGCAGGAATTAATTTGTGAAAGATACGATGTTTGACAAACACAATCCGACAGTAGGGTTCAATCCATGGCTCTACAGCGGAAAGCTTCGTACATGAACCACTGAACTAACCATAAGCTTTTGCACAGTGCATCGGGCATCTTCACAATGTTAGCGAGTAACAATGCATGTTCAAACATACATCAAACCACATACTCAGTTAACACATCACAGCGTCCCCTAGATCCATTTGACAGCGGCAAAGAAGTTGCTAATGAAATGTATGCTTCTGTTTACATATGTGTATCTGTGTGATTTTTGATATATAATAACTATAATAGCTAGTGACATCCATCACAATTCAAGAGTTCTTAACTAATATGTATATACATTTTTCATTAATATCTAATCAGCATTAACGTTTGCGCAACGCGGAACACTGCAATATGTTTTGTCAATTATTTCATAAATCATGGCAAGTACAATGAATGGATGTACTTGAGCTGCAATATGTCAAATTAGCAAATGAATCTCCTGATGTATACAATGGCATTCGTCTTTTCTTCTTCTAAGCCATTATTGATCACGCTAGGTTGGATACTTTCTGACAAAAACCAAGAACCGCTAAAAGCTTTATAGCGACACCCGTCATAGTAATCCTGTAATCCTTCATATCGATGTTGATGCGCTTTTGCCTTATATGTCAGTGGATGATACTAAAAGACCCATGGTACAATTATAGACATCGAAATTGAGTTGCTAACAGTGGCGGACCCAGGATTTTCTGGTGGGGGGATACCAAAAATTTTTGATGTTTGAAATATGTGTTCGGTTGACTCCAGACTTGTAATTGCATCATATTGACGATATATTGCCTATGAACTCACATAATCAATTTTTCCCTTAAAATAAAATGTATATATACATTTTTATTAAAAATAACATAAAACAAAAATAATGTAGTATATATTCACATGTGCAATAAAGCCTACATTAACTTACGAGTGCGATCGTGATGAAACACAGTATTGAAAATGCATAATTAAAATGCGTAACATGGCCATTAGCAGCTCTAGTTAACACTTTCTTGTCTAGATATTTTTTTACAATGTTACTTTTCCCGCCCTTCGGCTATTTCACTATTTTAACAGGGCAATAGTGCTTGAACTCACTTTAACGAATTGGCACATCTAACACAACGAATTGGCACATTAACACAACAACACTAAATAAGAAATAAAAACAAAAATTAAAACTTTTATCAGACCAGATAATTAAAACTATTGTATAAAGCTCAGTTAGATTCGGACTAGTAAATAATCAGATCAAGTCTAAGCGCCGATATTTCTTTCGAGCAAATCGGTCAACAACAACAGACAACCTGGAGCGAATGCAACGTGCGCAAGTATGTGTATATGCACACGTAAAATCCCTGTGGGTATCAAAAACAAACAAGTTTTATTAAAGATGAAAAACGTTTTTCGTTTTTTTCGCTCCTTTTTTGTTTTTTGAAGCCAAAAAAATTTTTCCAAAAAATTCTGGTGGGGGGGATATATCCCCCCTATCCCCCCCCTGGGTCCGCCCCTGGTTGCTAAGACTAATTTTGTTTTTATATACAGCTTCTAAATGAAGTAATGTATGGAAATGCCACTATTCATAATGACTGAACTGTATAAAATGGGATAACTTGAATTTAGGTGACTGCTGTAGCCCACGAATGATCTGTATGTAATATCTAGACGAATCGGGCAAAATAAATAGGAAAAATACAGGAAATTTTCTTTTATGTTTGGAAAATTCAGAAAGGAGGAAAGTGGGTACTTAGGATTGTGGATATTTGGAATCTGTAGAAGTTGGGAAACTAAGAAAATGACGATTATATGAAAGCGAGAATTTGGGAGAATGAGAAACTGGAAATCTTCGCTAATTGAGGATTTGTGGAAACAAGAGAAATAGAAATTTCGGGAAAGCGAAAACTGCGAATTTGGGAACGTGAGATATGTATTGGAAAACTAGAAATGCGAGACAGAGGAAAACGGTTAATCAGCCCAAACTGGAAAATTGGAGTTCTGGAAGCTAAGAACAGAGGACTGTGGAGAAACTATACATTTCTTTTGCCCAACCGTTTCACATTGTACACGAAAAAAGTACCCAGTACATTAATTATGAAATATTAATTAAATAAATACTGTTATTATATATAATGCCCATTTAACTAATATATATTAAGTGACCAATTTGACGTATCAATTAAACATACCCTGTTTAAATATAAATCCCATCTAACTAGAATGTAGTAAGCGACCAGTCTGATATATTAATGAAATTCTGATATTATATATGTGGCCTATCTAACTAATATATAGTTAGAGGCCCAATTGAAATATCAATTAAACAAATCCGATTTTTATTTATACGGCCCATCTAACTAATATACAGTAAGGAACGAATTATAAATATCAATTAAACACATCCTGTTATGATATATCAGACCCATCTAACTAATATATAATAATAGACCAAGCTGAAATAATAGTTAGGCAAATCCTGCCATTGTATATAAGAGTCGTCTAACTAATATATTGTAAGGGACCAATTTGAAATATTACATTAATAAATTTTTAAATAAAAGTAATTATTAAAAGATTTAAATTAATTTTAACTAAATAAGTCCTGTTAATATATATAAGGTCCATATAAAACTAATAAATAGAGTAACTGGCCAAGTTTTTACCAATGTTACTGATATTCAGAGTAGAACAAAAAAAGAAAATTTTAACACGAATGGCGGCCGGATACCGGCGGAGAGTGATCCTGGTATCAAACTGTGTACGATTTATTGTCGTTGTAGAATAAAATATATATACTGTCGGTGTAACGTATTGCATATTCACGCTCCACCCGCCCGAGGTGCGCGAGCTGATTTTTCCTACTACAATGAAACTTTTATAAAATAAACTTGTAGGTATCCGATCGGCCCCAAAATAATGAAATGTACAATGTTATTTTGTATTCTCATGAAACGTAAATGTGTTTTGTACAATGAACATATGCGCACTCGGATAAACCCGGGACAGAGGGCAGAACACTTTCGTAATTACTTTTTCTCACACGCGATTTCGGTGTCCTAAGGCTGATCCCGGTTCGCATGCCGAATCAATCTGTAAAGGTTGCCATATTATATTGCCAAATGCCTGGCGCGTGTTAGAAAGGGTCCGGACTCCGTGTGGAATTTTAATCAACTGAGGCCGAGACATTTTGTAATAATTTCGATCTCGGAGAACTGTCCTGGCACACAGAAGTAAGACAATACTTTGTAACATAAGTAGTTTTGTACTATTTAATGGGACTAAACCTAAGGCGCTAAGGGAAAACCGGCAAAATTAAAGAGAGACATCGTCGTAAGAGGATAATATAAATTCACTAATTTTCGATTTCTCCTGTAATTAGGGTAAAACATCATTATGACATCATCGTTACGGCCCACCAAGGCTACAAAATTACGTATTTGTGCAGACCCAACCCTTACCCATAAGTACTTAGGGATCCCCAACTAGGCGTTTAAACACCAATATTTAAAGCCCCAAAGGGCAACAAAATTAACCAAAACTCCCCGATGTTTGGGACTCTGTACCTTCACGTGGTCTTGTACTACCCATTTACCGAACATTGCGAACCCTTAAGATCCATATAACCCACGTGGAACTCGCAAATCTCTCGTTTTGGTCACATAAAGCGGCCTGTAAAAGGTCACCTATTCTACTTTAAAAATTCTCTTTTCCTCAGTAGCTGCCTGCCAGGGCATGCACTTGATCGCTCCCGCTGCCGCCTACTTTATACTGTTCTCCTGTGAAATGATAGAAAACGTCCTAAATTTTTAACACAATTAAAGCGATTGAGGCGCTGGTATGTTTTCTTACAACGAAAACATCACGCCGGCTAGCCCGAGGTTTAGGTTGTTTTTTCTCTTCGCATGTTGTTGCATCGCGGACATTTCTCCTCGTATAGCATACCAGTCGTTGTGTACAAGCTGGTTAAGGCAGCGGTTTTTTTGTTTTTTTTCGAATTTTGAAATATATATGACATAAAGCTCTACGTAAGGGATTTCAAATGTTTCATTTTCACAAAATGATCGAGAGATTGAGGACGAAGGTTTCACAAGACAAAAAGAGTGTTGGCAGAGGGTATAAAATATAACGGCCCGATGCAGCGTCGAAGCCAGTCGAGTAGCGAGCTCTTGAGAGTCGGCGGTTGTCGCCAGTCCTGATGGATTTTATGGTTAATTTTAATGGTCTTTTCGCTTGCGGCTTTTTCTCTTTTGTTTATGGATTTCCCGAGAGGGCCTGTCGCCGTGCAGCCAAAGTTGTATATCGGGTCCTGGAGTGTCCGGAAGATGCCCCACGCGCTCGCAAGTGCATGCGCCTGAAGAAATTAGGTAGTCACTCATTAAAAATTAGCCCCTCCCCAATTCTCAACTGCTTCTCCTACTCGTCGGTCAGGATTTTCATTACCATAACCAATTCGTAGCGGACCAATTACAGCCAAAACCGGTGCTCTCACGCCGTGCAGCTACGGTAGGGAGTCCCGTTGATTTTTAACAATAACACGAGGGCCTCCGTGGTCCGAGCGGGCATGTTGGAATGCTGAGGGACCACAGACAGCACTCTCCAATTTAATTATTCTCCAAAGGCACCACTGGAGGATTGTAATTTATTCAATCGTTGTTTCGCCCCTCGGATAAACGGTTAAGTTCATCACGAGTTGGTGATGCACGGGTGGCTCCAAGCCTGACAAGTCAAGCACGTGCGTACACTGAGAGAATGGAACAACGGGTAAGTGAAAATATCATTGTCGGGTTGAATTAAGAAAATTAGGGAATTGAGGCCCAGCTTTCGAGCCGAACTGTGTCCCTTGACCAAGATCACATCAAGAAAATTTTTACGACTGATTAAGCTTGCGTCTATTATTCTAAAGTAGTTGCTTTCTCGCTTTGTACAATTTTGGTTAATTTTTATGCATTTTTCCATCTTTTGCTCTTTACTTTACATAACGCATTCGATATATCATTGATTTCAAGCATAATTTTGTAATCACTTGTCATGCTTAGTGCTTTCAAATTTGACTTTTAAGGAATTCGTTTTACGTTTCTAAGCCTGAGAGATTCTAAACAAGCTAATGGTGCCGACCAGAGAACAGTTTGTTTAGATTGTCCCTGACCCAACTACAGCGCGTTTATGCAGTGAATAATTGTATAATACAATGTATAAAGAGCAACAGCAGATTTGCAAGAATCGCGTCATGATATCGCGGTTTCCAAATACACTCGTGATCCATCCGTGCCTGCAGTATCAAATCAGACAAACGAAAAGTAGAATGTCACCTCACGGTGCCGCAAAATTTTCTTTTTAGAGTATCGACTGTGCCCCTCCCTTTCGACCAAGTGTGTATTTGGAAAAATCCGAATAATTTGAAAACACGAAAAGAAATATGTCGTTGCGCCTACCAACTTAGAATGTAATCGGTTATATTTTATGAGTGAACCGATAACAGCGCCCCAGATTATAAAAAATACTTGTCGACGTGTCATTGTATGAGGCTAATCAATCAGGACTTGCAGTGTTCGGCCAGTGTGATTTGCTCATTGTATCAAGCCTTTGTCAGACTCTGCGTTCAAATTTTCTAAATTTGTTAGGGAAATTGTAATTTCTTAGGACGCCTTAATATTCTTAGGGGCGTATTACGTCGTACACAAACATAAGGAATTTTCCTGACAATTCACAAACTGCCTAGAAGTATTAAAATTTCCTAGGATCATATAAATGACATAAGATTGCTTACGGTTAACAGAAATATCTCAATTCCGTATGATCACTGAAGCGTTATGATTGCTCTAATTTCGTAGGTTCCCTCGAGTTTATGACGTAACAACAGTACAACTATCCATAATCGACAGGTCTTTAAGATACAAAATTATTAGATGTCATGAGGTTGTAGTCGACATAGACTTATAACCTATATGAACTTATAAACTTATAAACCGTACATATAGCCACCGGTTAGAAGGAGCTTGACCATTCAGAGCTATGATGCGTCATTTTGAACATGAAAGCTATTCAGGTTTAAAACTGTATAAATATCAAAACTTATTATAACCTTCTTGTCAAAACTGTATAAATACCGAGCATAATATCCAACTAGGCTCTGCCCGTCGTTAGTTTATGTACTTTTAAGTAAGAGGGGGACTCACATGGCTTTGGGAGTTTGCGTACAAAACAAGGACTTGGCACGATCTAAGACGTGGTAGGTACAATGGTATGATAAATATGAGGACCAAAACGAACATTTAGCTCGCGTCCCCATCTTTGAAAATTGACTCGGTTCTGAAAAAATTCTGTCCTCGGACACTATGGCAAAACTCAAATTTTTCAAGAGACTCGATGGCTGACATTTGAAATTTTTCTCTGCTCTTGCATCATGACCCGTTCGGCCTGGCACAGCTTCAGCTTTCACAGATTCATATATATTCAGTTTTATCGTAAGTTCACATTTCTCTCTCTCCCACTCTGTCATCATAGGTATTTTGCTCAAACGATAACAGGAGCGCTCGTTTGCGCTTATACCACGAAACCTTATAAAACGAAAATAAACTCGTGAAATATTGGTTTTACGAGTGTTCGAAATTGCACAAACAGTGGAAAATGGCATTGCTAACATACACACACGAGTGATTACAAGTAAGGAATATAAGGAATTGAAGGAAACGTGTTAGGAAAACGAAAACGGGAGAGAAAGTAGGGGAGTAGGAACAGGTCTACAAATTTCAGGAGTTCACCTGCGCGGATCGTACGAAATTAATTTAGCTGTGTAGGTTGTTGTAGTTAGGTCCGAGATGAATTTCTTAGGGGTAGAGATCAGTAGAAACGGTCATTAGGGTAAGCAACAAGATTCTGCTCCAGATTTATCGCAGGCCTGTACTCGAGATATGAGTTCGTGGCATGCCCCTCTGGGCTCTGAGAAGAACTAGACTACCCTAAAAGTTAATTAGAATTTAATGGAACTCAAAATTCGCTGTTCCAAGCCAGTAGAAAGCGACAAAACTTCGTCCCCGGTGAAAAAGTGCAGTTTTGTACATATTTTGGGATCACATAACTATTGTAGCATAAGTCGAAGGGATGCCTCTCCGGACTTATTGGATAGGCGGAAACTGGACTATTTCATTAGTTTCGGATAACTAATTATTATTGAAGAATATATTAGCAAAACCGTCGAAAAAATGCCCAACGTTCGTTAGTTCGAGCTACTTTCAGACTACTATAACGGTAGCACTTCTGATGGAGTGCACGCCGCTCCGGGCATTCGGAGAAAACACTAGTTAAACTTTCGTAGGAAATTAGTAGGATTTGCCGGAGATCGAAGTACAGAACATACTCGGACCCCAAACGTGATAAAAATCCACCCCAGCATGAGACGTAAAAGTACTTTGCTGTTTATCTATACACGAAACGATAACAAAATTTAAGGTCACTCCAAGTTCACGCCAACAGTTAGGGAACCAATTACCTAGATGATCCATAATACCGAGATAGGAGCCTACTGTTATCAACAAATAGAATGTAGGAAATGGTAAGAGTTTCTGTGGATGAGGTACCAATTAAGGTTTATTATAGGATGGCATTGCAAGAACATCAAGTGCTCATCGTGAATGGTTTCTGCTATGGCAACATGATTAGAAACTAGAGTTGTGATGGACTCTGATCCTTCCGCGAAAATGATTACAAGATCATGTTAAGTGTTAAGGCTAGTCTATAGGACGAGTCTTAAATATTATCTGTTATGTAGGTTCATAAACAGGTTAAGCACTTGGCTTAGGTCTGGTTGGCAAGGAATTCTCCCAGACCACAAAAAAGCGGCACTGTTGGAACTTACCCGACTGTAGTGCCGACTGTAGTAAAGGACCTCCTAAAACTAATCATTAATACTCTCAATAGCGAATATTAGATTTACGCAGGTTACTAGTAATACGTAGTAATTGTAACCACAGCTAGTTTTGGTGTCGGATGAACTATGCAATTTCAGTAGAAGGAACTTGGGATGCCGATTACTGGGAGGTTCTCTCAGTCACAAAAATAGGCGACTGAATTGAGAAAACGTTTTGCTTTCATTAACGCAGACACGCTTCCGAAGTAGTTTTAGGTTATTCATTCAGAGAATCTCAAATTTAGTCAGGTTACGCACTGCACACCGCGGTGGTAATCATACTTAGGCTGGGCACTATGACAACGTCTCGATTAGAAAAATTCTCGGTTATCATTAGATCGCGATAAAAGGAATCGCAAAAGGAGCTAATTAGTTTCTAAATATGTTCCAAGGCTTCAGCATCAAATTTACTAGGCTTGATTTTGGTGGTTCGGTTCTAGTACCGACGTGTAAAAACGTAAATTATAACTAAATTAGTTACAATTTCTCAAGCCCGAGGCGTAGCGTCATCAACAAAAATGTCGCAGGCCGGTATTCATATCGACTGGCGTTACATGCGAAATAAAGATTTTAATTATAGGGTGATCAATCGTTAAAATCTAAAATTTACTAGGTCTACATTAACCGTAACGACGTAGTTGAGTATTAGCTCCTAGGGTACGCCAATATTAAGCTAAGCATTATATATAATTAAGCTAGCATATTAAGTCATGCTAATGTAAGTAAGGTCCTAGCTTAGCAGATAACTATACCGGGCCGTAGAAGACCTCGGCGTCGAAAAATTGCGATTTCCTATAGGCGATATATCGTCGCTTATCGGTTCTGCATTTGTGAAGACGGAATTTCAAATAGGATCAAGAGGATTACAGCAATCAAGAGGATTACAGCAATCAAGAGCATTTCGGTCGCGCAAATTGAAATCAACTAGATTCAAACAATTAGTACAGTCAGCATGGAGTCAATCGTAGGAACGGAAGTAAATCTGAAAGCAAGGAGAAAAGCTTATCTTTCCCATAAGTCAGTCACGGGATTAGCAAAATTCTGAGAATAGGAAAAAGAAGAGTTGAAGCGCCTCCCACCTGAGCCTCGAAGGCTCTAAAAATTTGCAGGATGCGAGTATCGTTCTTTGTAAAAGAGCGCACCACGGCAGAGTCACACACGATTGTCCCGATAGGCTATTAGCGTACCGTGGATAAATTCGGCACAATTCGAACGTTCTTGGATAAACGCTAATAATTGGTACAGAATATCAAAATTAACATTGTTGGAATGGAGCGTTACATATAGCTATGGTTTATTATTAGTCGATATAGGGACTGAAAAAGAGGATCCGAAAAAATACACCACGGTTGAGGCAGCATTAATCAGAATAACAGGTTCGATCTAGCTCGTTATAGGGTAGGTCAAAATGTAACAAGAAAAATAAGGCGACTTCCTCTCTCCCAAGCGACACGCTCAAGGGAAAATCATTACTGCATGGGATCGTTGCGAGCAAATGAACTGTGCCATGATCCACCATCGCCGCGACAACCGCAGACGATTTATAACCCGATGTAACACAGTATGCATCGATAGTAATATTTAAAACGACAAATATAACAGGTAAAGTAGGAGTATCTAAATGACCACGTTTGAATTATTAGGCGAGTAGTGGTTATGCCACTAACTGGTCATCTATAAATCGAAAGTGATCACTTAGTAGATGCTCTAATCATGAAAATTCGCATAGGTTTGTTTCGGGCCAGTGGGCCACGATCAGACCTTGAACTGTGCTAAAATTCGGCAAATTATTTGGGTCGCCAATGCCACTAATTGATAGGAGCGGGGACGGTCCTTTCTAAGTCACGTTGGATCCCAATTGCATATCATTCTCCATAGAATTTTATAATACCGCATAGATAGCTGCGCCTATCGTTTACCTCATAGCACTGTTTCAATTTCTGTACCTCTTATGATAAGGTATCACTAATTCTGCCGTAAGTCACGCTCAGCCAGTCTAGAGAAAACACGGGAAACCAACAAACTAACCATTGGACACAACTAAGATTATTATATATTAACATGTGCTTTAACTGTCAAGTGCTTTAAATTGAAAGTGTCCCAACCTCATCCAACGTATTAGCTACATAGTCGTCCAGCAACGAAAATTATGCGAAATTATAGCTCATACATTACTGGTCGACTACTACGTCGGAAAAGAATAGGACTTGGCTTTAGCATCAAACAGTCTCACAAATTAGGAAACTATTTTTAGCCATCTCAACATCTTGAAGAATTTTGTAGCTTAGAAAACATCCGTACCGAATGTCTTATGCGATGATACGTTGTAATGTGGTGTACTATACAATATAAGTACCGTTATATGTATGCATTCCATTTGTATTTTGCTTATAGTTTCGCTAAGAATTGTCACTGTCCGTCTCGATTTGGCATGCATTTATTCTGTCCGTCCTAAAATTTTTGCATTTAAAGCGTACTTTGGTCCTATTTGCCTCAACTGCCTAAACCATTAATTTTTGCTTCAAACACTATATACGCACTGTGGGACAAGCAAATGTCGAATCACGATTACGCCTATTCTCCGAGATCAACAGGTGAGTTCGATATCGCGAACTTGATCCCTTTGAGAAATTTAGTGATATCGTGATCTTGATTGGCATCACCGTACCTTGTTCCTCGCTTGCATTTCTCATCCGTTTGTAACTGTCTGATATGGTAGCATCTTGTACCGTTACGACATGTAAATCCTTTTTGGTTCGTCTCTGATATCATGCTGTCTATTAAGCAGCCTATTACTTATATATATTTTGAAATAAACTCAAAACAAACTGATTTCTCACGGTGTCTAGTGTTCGTCTCCATATGTTACATGATCTCGGACCTTTCAGCGATGCACACTACAGCCTGTGGATAGTATACCCCAAGCTCTCCCGTGTATCGTTCACTCCTAATACTATCTAGAAAGAAGAAAACAGTAGGGCTTACGGAGCAGGCAACAGTTATAAAATTTATTAGTGAAAACATTACAGTGACAGTGACAGTGACACTACAGCCTGTGGATAGTATACCCCAAGCTCTGCCGTGTATCGTTCACTCCTAATACTAACTAGAAAGAAGAAAACAGTATGGCTTACGGAGCAGGCAACGGTTATAAAATTTATTAGTGAAAACATTTACCTGGAATTGAGCAACTCCATCAATTCAAAAGTAGTATATCCGACATTAAACATCCATGGATTGTTGGAATCCTGTGGGCACCACGATGATGAAACAATTACTTAGTGAATTCGTGCCCAAAGCGGCCTAGTTTGAGTCAAAGTTCACCCAATTATGGCATTGAATATTGAACACGCGCTCGATATCGGCTCACGGTTATTCACGCTAACCAGTTAAAGAACTTCAAAGTGAGATTGACATAGGAATGGCGGCATAACATTATGGAATATGAGCAGGTGTAACTGTTTACGACGCTGGGGACTTCACAATCATACCAGATACCAGACACATGCGCAAGCAATCGGACGGGGTCCGAACACACCTCGTGAAGGCGTCTGCGATTTGCTAAGCTCCATATCTTGTTGGGTCTGACCAATAAAAGACACAAAATTGTCAAAGCTGCGAAAATTTTGATCCATTCTTGAGGATATGATAGCCGGGTTGCATGGGCATGATGTTAGGAAGTTACGAAATGCAGCTGCGTACCGTTATTACGTCGTTTGGTGATTACACCATCAGCTTCATTTTGGCAATCTCACTGGCAGCTGCCCACCAAATTTCGAATCAATCAGATATATCTTCGATAAATTAATGACATTTATGTAATAACGGTGACGCAGCTGCATGGCGCAACTTCCTAACACCAGGCCCATACGACCCCGGCTATCATAACCTCAAGGGCGGACCCTAAGTTTTCTAATTTAGCCACTTTTCTTGGTCAGACCCAAGAAGTTACGGAGCTTAGCAGGCCGCAGGCGCGCTTCACGGGGTGTGTTCGGACCCCGCCCGATTGGTTGCGCACGTGTCTAGTATCTGGGTATGATTGCTGAGGTCCCCCAGGGAGGTTGACACCGAAACCTGCTCACAGGTCATAATGTCAAACCGATATTCCCTGTCCTAAGCTAAAGGAAGTTGTTTAGTCTAGCGTGGCCTACAGTAAAATGCGTGGTAAGTTTGATTTTACAAGATGAATTTTGAGTTCTACTCAGTTGATCCCTGATCGAACACTTAATCTGTTATAGCCTATGTGGCCCCCACAGGGGTCCGACATGCCCTGAAGGTTTAACGTCGGATTATCTACTTGATATCCTGATAATCTATTTATCCGTTTTGGGGATAACATTTTTCCGAATAAATTTTGTCTATAGTTGCGAATATTAATTTCACGAGCGAATTCGATTGCCCAATGGCGAGGACCACTCTCGCTACAATTCTGCAATTTCCAAGTACAAATACTAGTAGCGAACTGCACGTGTCAGGGCTTGGAATATTTCCCTCGTCAAGCCGTGACACGCGGAGTTGGCCCTGTCCGTTCGGACGTAATGATTACGCCGGAGATAAACAACACAGGACACGTTAAAGGATTTCCAAGATTTTATTTCTAAAGTATAGTACAGTGTCAAAGTATAGACGGGCAAATAGAGCATAATCCTAAACAACAAAGGTTGACATCGTCGTACCCGTTCATTCCCTTGTCCGCGTCCAGTCGGGAAGCGAGGCGGCGCAAGCGAATGCGTTCCCGGAAATACCGGACCAGAATCTATGCTGAGTCGTTCAACTCTGAACGTCAACTAAGTCAGCTATCGCTCGGGTGATGTGTTCTGGCGTGCTTCTGAATTCGCTCTTAATCACGCGCCGGGTTATCCGCATTGCAACGGTTGTGCAAGAATAAAAAAAAAGGCTCGTTTCGTTTACTGCCTGATTCCCGTAAACAAAGGGGCATGAGTCGGGGTACGAAAACGTGGACATACCGTACAAGGTAAAGCACAGTAAGGTCAACGAAAGCAGTTATGATACTCGTTATGAAACAGTAAAGCGTGAATAATTACTCAGAGTACAAGCTAACCGATGCCGAAGTGCATGGTGCAACCAACAAGGCGTCAACCTGGGAGTCAAACGTTGAAAACTCCGTCCGACGTCGTCCTAGTCCCACAAATACTGCCTAGAATTCTTATCGAATTCCTCACTACGTTTCGTCCTTAAGGCGGACCTTATGGTAAATGATAATCGATCTTTTTTTTCTCGATGCCGTCCGCAGTCCAAGGAGAACTGAGATCCTGCTCCTTGTCCTAAAACTCCATAAATGAGCTCCTGAAATTCCGTAAATGCTTGGCCTGTGACGATGCGGTTGATTTTGGAGGTGGAATACCAACTGAACTACGTTAGACTTGCTGGGGACACAGTTTAATCCTTTAGCAGGGTCGCCCCTAGTAACTTTTAAACTGCCAAAGTAGTTGCCTGCAAGGGCAATTACCATTTTGGACGGGGTCCTAGGCGACCAATACCGCTGTTCTACGGGTTTTGAGCGAA
Organism: Trileptium ribeirensis; assembly: GCA_030248225.1. Taxonomy (NCBI): domain Eukaryota; kingdom Metazoa; phylum Nematoda; class Enoplea; order Enoplida; family Thoracostomopsidae; genus Trileptium; species Trileptium ribeirensis. Next base: position 37,805 of record JASANE010015933.1, read on the forward strand.
TGATGGCGCCTAGGCTAATTCTATAGTCGGGCCTGAGTTTAGAGTGTGCCTGGCGCAAGGGACATGGGGCGTTTCGCCCTCGGACGCGTCTGCGTCCCTTTCCCTTTTTCTTTTTTGGTTGTTGTTTCTTGGCTTGGTTCCCTGTTCTTTTCTTCTCCGTTGTTTTCTTTTGTCTTTGTTTTCTTCTCACTCTCTCTATCTTACCCTAAGACCTTATTACACTGTACGTATCGAAATTGTACAGTGTCTCAACTGCACTATCGAAACTGTGCAGTTGAGTTAACATCGAAATTTTAATGAATTTTGTCGGACCTCGGTGGTCGAGTGGTTAATACTGAAATTTCTGCAGCGGGCTTAATTTCCCCGTGCAGGATCGAAACTTGAAACGGGAATATGAAAAAGGAGAGAGGCAAAGACGACCAAACTCAGAGCAATAGCATACACAGTACATAGCCTAACGGGCAACCAGGGATAAAACTAAAAACTGCCTAAACTCAGCGATCAAGTCGCTCTGAAAAGAAAACGGGGTTTTGCACTCACTCGGTTTGGGGTCAACACGATTCGCGAAAGGTCGCGATTTTTTCCTTTATTAAAAAGAGAGTGTTATGGTCTCATTTTGAACATTGAGCACTCTGACGTGCCTTCGAAAGCGTTTATTGGATCCGACCTTGATACCGAGCCAGGCCGTCGGTTCATTTTAGTGAGAAGTGATTTTCCCGACATTACCACCGAGTGTAAACTTGTACGTGGGCTAGAGTGAACCATGGTGATTTTAGTGGTTCGCCTAGAGTGTCTTGAGAAGAACGTGATTTGCCGAGCCACTGACAAAGGATGTTGTGCGGGGCGGTCGAGATCTCGGGCAGTCTAGTCTACTCTAAGGGAAGCTCTTTCAACCCTTAGTAATACACCAAACGTTTATCCTCACAAATCGAGAGCATACCGCAAACCGACAATGCTGAGTAAAAAGTTGCTCCTTACGGAGTGCCAAGACCTTATGCTCAAGCTGAAATCACTTAGAATTTGCTTAGTCTTTTGTGTTCCCCAAATTTGCTTAGCTCAAACTGATAAACGAAATTTTGGGGCTTCCTAAAGCCCGACAGAGGCTAGTCCCCTGTCCCTATCTGCAACGTCAGTCCGCACTCAAGCAGCGGCATGAGTGTCGGACAGTCCACTAAGCTGAAAATTTGTAAACCATAATCATGATTAAAGACAGGAAAGTGCGTTCCTATGATTTCATTGCTAAATTTTACCGTGGTCAACTCAGGAAAATTTGACAGCCCTAACTCAAACGCACTAAGTCATGTAAAAGCGCGCGGACGACAAGCGTCCGTTTTGATTTGCCTTACCTATGACCACGGGGAATCAGAACTACTTCGGCTTTTAGGCTCACAACCTAACACCCTCCCGTGCAATCACTCAATACGTCCCCAAAACGGAACTCGACGGAGGAGGTTTGTCAAAAGTCATGTGAAAATGTGACAGCTCAACCTGAATACATCAGACGACCCACGACGGGCGTCCAGTCGAACTACCGAAACTACGAATTGCGCTATAGCCATGTAAAGTTTGATGGTCTGTTACATCTTGCTCTGGGGAAAATAAACCCCCATATGCCTGGTTCACTTCCTGACTTACGACGTTCGGTCCGGGACAGCAATTGCTAGTCCCCTTCCGCGAGACGGAAAATGTCTGCGCGGGTCCTCCATCGGTCGAATCCCATTCCAAACGCAAAGCGAACAAAAACACGGAAAAGCGAAACAAATTGCGAAACCACTGTAGTAAAACTCTAGCGTCGGAGCCGGTCAGTAAAGTCGACCGAACTCCGCGCTGCCGAAGTCGAACTGATTCCAAGAGACGACGCGGTAGTCGTGGCTTCAAAATTTTCTGCTGTGTTAAAGCATGGCGATTTTGTCGCCATCCAATCGGCGACGTTCTTTTGACGCCCACTTTTTCGAGGTCAAACCCGGGCGCCCAATCGAAAAATTCCCAAGATTTTGATTTTGACAGCTATCGTAAACCCTGGGACCCCGTTAGAGAGAGTCGGCTTCAATCGAAATCGCCGACATCAAATTTGAACCCTCCGATTACTCGGAGGTCGACCATCTGCGAGTTTTCTTCCAAAATCTCCGATTTTACCCCATCTGTAGTCCCAAATTCTTGTCAGAAACTTATCCTAAACTCATTACTCAGATCTTTTAAACCCCTTGCATAATCTAGCTTGGTCGTTACCCCCAGATGTCACACGAAATCGATTAAATCACCCGTCAGATTTAAAATTGCAAACCCAAGTTTGGTACGTAAATACGCTCGAAGTAAGCTGGAATCTGTCTTCTTCGCCTCCTTGCCCTCATTCATCAAATTTTCCCCCAGCTAACTCGCCGATTTAAAGCCAAATTTCTGCTATTTAGCGAGTTAGCTGCCTCATCCATCACCTAATTAAGCTTATTTGGAGGGCATCTGGGGCTAAATTTTGTCGCCCTCTCCATAGATAAACGTGCAAACATTGCACGTTTATATGTCGGCTTACAACATAAAGCCAAACATTCCTAGCATTCTTGACATTCCTAGCTAAATTTCAAATATCCCGTCAGGACGTCTTTGGACGTCCCAAAGGGGGGGAACCGAAGGCAGGAATGAACTTATTTCGTGTTCTAGGGCACAGCACAATCCTAAGCATCTTTCGCCCTATCAGGGGTCCCATTCAGAAACTCCCGGAACCCACGGGAGGGCCCTAAACCTGCCCCCCGTCTGTCTCATCCCTATGTGTCCAGTCCGTCCGTAAAACTCACAAATTTAACAGAATTCTCTATGTCCTGTCCCTACATGTCCTGTTTTTTGTGTCGTTCTACATACTATATATATATATATATCTATATCCACAAACACATACACATACAATACTCATGAGCACACACTACACATGAGCCACACAGGCGACCTGAGCGACAGAAAGGTCGCTCGAGGCCACACTAGAAACATGCAGAACCACAACGACATTAGCACAACCCAACAACAACAACAACAACAACAACAACAACAACAGCACGTACACACACTTACACACACACACATGGCGACAGCAACGACGACAACCGACCAAAGAAGTCGGTTAGAGAGAGTGGAAAGAAAGAAAAAGAAAACGAAAAAGAAAGGACAGGGAAGGGAGTCGGGACAGGGGGTTCCCGAGGGAATTTCGAGGGGCTGGGGCGAAATTCGGTCCCAGGACGAAAAACGGGGCTGAATGATACCAAACACGAGGGGGGTAGACGCAGTGGCGGGTCGGGACCCAATTTTGGGTTCCGACATATATTGGCATACGGGGTTTCAGCGGGCTCTCCCGCTCTAACGGTTGGGCGGAGCGACGCCCGCCGGGCATCGTTGAGCTCGTCTTGGAAAGGCGATTTAAACGAGGGGTGTTTTCCCTACCTTAACGGCAGCGGGTAGAGGGGCACTAAAATCACGACTGTTAGAGACTGTTAAAGAGAGCGTCGGCAAAAGTGGGGGCGCATTTTCGGCCGTCCCGGGTTAACGGGGCGACGGATGGAGACCCGCCGGGCATCGTTGAAGATGTCTCGACGCGACGAATATAATGAGGGGCGTTAGGTCTACCTTTGAGTTGGGGTTAAATTTTCGGTCGGTCTGTACCCACCTGCAGTCGGTAGGCCAAGTCGGGGGGGCACATTATCGGTGATAAGGGGCTAACGCGAAGGCGGACAAAGACCCGCCGGATATCGTTGTGCTCGCCAGGAGCAGACAAATAAAATGAGGGGTCGCATGAGCACGTTTAGGGTCTGTAGTCAAATACGGAGTTGGTACAAACTAAAGGAATTTTATGTTGAATTTCCGTGGTGCGTTATAGAACAGGGAAGTAAGCTATATGACAGCGGGAGGACTGGTCAGATCGAGACCCGCCGGGCCTCGTCAGATGCCTAAATGGGTACACTACTTAGAAACACGCATACTTTCAATCAATGATCCGATGGTTACCAGAAAACCAGTTGTTAGGGTGCGGGTCAGGCAATTTTGGGCGTCAACGGATGCTGTAAAAATAAAGGTTCTGATACGGTGGGGGCGGGAAAATAGACATACCGAGACACGACGATCGGGCAGCACACACATGTCTACATATATACATAATTATAGATCCATATATGCCTATATCAGGTCCATTCGGGACCATGGTCACCAACCAAACCTAGCGTAAGTATTGGCCGTTAATTGAATGTTCACCTATTTGTCCCCAGGATATCTCGTGAAATCCTCCAGCGATTCGCTATATCTTGCGCTCGTTCGAGAGCCCTGAAAATTCTCTACCGAAAAGTACTCGGTGCATTTCTGGTAAATCTGAACCGTTGGACGGTTACGGGCCGATAAACAGGCCCGAGGTCCGTTATTTCCGAATAATCGGAAACTACCGTAACCCCTTTGTTTCAGCTTACTTTTGCGACCATTAGGCTATGGTTCGCTCAAACCAGGTAAACTTGATGGTCTTGATTCTGATCACTTCCCCTCCCCTTAGATTGTCAAAGGCCTCCTATTCCCGGACGGTCAGAAATTTGAATTTTCAATGGGGGAAGATAGGGGCTAGTGGTCGAGTTCCGTTCGAGTTGTCGATCCTGCCTAAATTTGGCACTCTCCTACAGTTCCTTGTCTTTTTTGGGTTCGCGCAATTAACCTAAACCCGTCTCCTCCGAGCTCACCTGAGCCAGTTCAAGCATACAATTATAAGATAAATTACGCAAGGGCAAAGGTTACATTGATGACGAAATATGACAATGGCAAAATGCATAGGCAATAACACAATAAACGCCACAATTATCGGTAACCATGGCACCAAGTCACATATGAAACTTTTGTCCCTGCCGGGGATGTTCGGCTCAATTTGAGACGCAGTTGAGTAATTTGAACGCTAAAATCCTGCACGACGCGCGTAACGGGCCGGAACGGGCCTGTTACATCTCTTATAATTTTAAATGGAAATTTTCGGACTTAATTTCTCGGGTTGGAAGCAATTTCCTCTGTTGTCCCTATAATAAAAATTTTCGCCTATAATGGGGTCTCCGACGACTAAGACCCCTTTCAAAAAGTAGCGTGTGTGTCGACGCTGACGGGTAACCCGCGCTCTATGGCCCCACAAATAAGTTAAGCCATATGTACAGATAATATGATACAATATGGTACACGGGAATTCAGGTTTCCCAGTTAACTTATGTTATTGTCGGAATATCTTATTGACCATTGTTGGTCTTAGAATTTAGCCACGTTTCCGCCGAATCCTCGTTAGATCCTAGCAATTTCTATTTCTGAAACAATTTCACAAGTCCTCCTCTTATATTTTATAAAGGGCAAAAAGGACTTTTCACTAGATTTTCAAAGAATTTTCCGAGATGGTAAAAAGTATTTGATTTGGCCATGGTGCCATGGTTAGGTTATGCATGAACCAATTACAAATGCGAGACAAATGGTTAAATACGGCATATATGATAATCATTATAACGTTATTAGATAGTACACCCAGTCTGGGTTTACCGCTGGTTTTGGTATCCGAGTTCTTAAATAATTAGTGCTTCTAATGTTCTATCGGGGTTTTTCTCCTTACTGTTTTACTCCCAATTGTTGGGTACTAGACTTTGTTGAATCCACTTACGAAAGTACCCAATGTAAGGTTCAGCAATTTGGGGCTCCGCCACTTCGTCGGTGTCGGTGTTAGTTTCCCACGCGCCTGATTCGTTTAGTTCGGTCAAGTAGTCCGGCATCGACGATTTCTGCATTCTGTCGGGGAATTGCCATTTAATGTCCTGAAATATCTTGGTAAACTCGTCGTGCCACTCGACAGTGTTGTCCGGTCCGATGTCCCAATGTGGCGGGGGTGGGGCGATGATGGCTCGGGCTCCATCACTGAGGAGGTAGTCGAATGAGCATATATATCGGCGCACTCGACGCATGACTTTGCTGGGCGTGTCGAGCAAACGGCCTTCGTGCGGCTTCGGTCGTAGGGCCGCTTTATATCCGCCGAGGATCATGATTGTCTTGGTTTGCGGCGTCGCGATGCACGTCGCCAGCCGAACCAAGAATTGCATGGTGGCTCCTGGCCATGCCAGGGCGAACCACCCTTTTGATGCGGCCATGTTGACCAAAGGCGCCGCTAATGAGTCGCCCAAAATCAAGACCGTTGGCCAAGAGGCGACGTTATGTCGGAGGAAGGTTCGAACTTCCTCCAATAGACGACCCATGACATTGTAACAGGGTCGAGGTCGTTTGCCGAATCTAACGTCCTCCGGCCCTAGGCCAATTCCCCAAAAGGAATCGGATTTATTTGCCTCTAGCAATTGGGCAAATCCGGTGGCCAGCAGGGCGTCCCTGAAGCGGGGAATTTTGAATTTTTCCAGGAGCACCGTCCGCATGAGGTGAGGGAGTACTGGGCGGAGGCGCTCGGTTGTTTCGGGGTCGAGGAACTTTTGTTTGTTTCGTCGGGAGATGGCCTTGACGTCTCGAGCTCCCAGTTTTAGGTCTGAAATGTCTTGTTTTGCTTGCTCCTCGTCGAATAAATAGGTGACGAGGAGCTGGTAGCCTTGCTCCGTCGAGGCGTATTCGATGGGGTATTGGGTGACGGTTTGGCCTAACGGAGCCATGTTGGAGAGTTCTGGCCAATGTGTACCTTTGGACAGGAACGTTTCCATCGGCGCATCATAATTGATAGTGTAGTACGGCACTCGAGGTTGTGGAATTTGTTCCATGTCGTTGGGTCCT
>JASANE010015934.1:0-27370 GCA_030248225.1 Trileptium ribeirensis
ATAATACAACAACGTGAAACATGATGAGTATGATGACAACAGCAACAATAATCATGATAAATACACCCGGCGACCAACGCACGACAGTCGGCATCGGCCGACCGACCGCGCTGTTTGTAGCCACACCTGCTGTGGCGCAACAACTCATCGTATACAAGACTCCTGACAGCAGCTGCAGTAAGCAAGTGCAACCAACGGGTTAGGTAGCAAACCGAAACGAAACGGAGACCAAGATAATGTAATTCGATTAATTTTTAGGCTGACAAAGTCATTACATCTTAGGACACTAGAAAAATTTTCGGTCAACAATCCAAATAGCCAAAAGTCGGCCAAACAGTATCTTCCATCACACAGTGTGCAGTCATGCTTTCGTCGGAACCTAATACCAATAGTCTATCAATAGTTTTTCGACTTTAAAAGCTCACATTTTCTACTGCTTATATAGCTGAAAATCCCAAACTATAAAGTCGCTAAGTAAACCAAGTGGGCGCAGGTGTGCTTTGATTTTCACATAGACAATTAAAATGTATTCTTAAGTTTCTAGCTTATACGCCTAATACACACAATTATTATATATCAGTGATTTGGATTTGCGTTTGGGTCAAGACCGAATAGGGGGGTCTAGGCAAGTACAGCCATTTCATTGGGGGTGGGAAGGGAGGAAGATGAGAAACTTTGATAAATTTCGACGTTTGCTCAACACCATAAGCTAAACTTCGAAAAAATTGTTTGCGTTGCACGGACCGGTGACCCCGTTAGGTACACCCGTGAATTACACACTCGTCTTTTGATATTGCCAATTGTAATGGTGGCGGATGATTTATATACATATTTTTGAACAAATAATCAAGGTGTTTTACCAAACTGTAATCTATCGGTTGGTTATTTGATAAAAATGCTATTTCAGGGACAATGTAAATTCCGGGCGCTCACCTGGTCCCATCGGGTCTAACAGATTTGTGACCGGGTGCGAACAGGTCTGATTTGGAAGCTCTTAAGCAATGTCCTCTACCCTTTACTCATCATAGAAAATCATCCATTTGATTTCTCAACTTCAGTTACAAGCAAATTCATTTTTACCATCATCTATCTATGCTTAACAAACGACTCAATTGACGAATTCTAATTAATATCCTAAAAAATAGTAAATATAATTACACGACGTATATATACTTGATTTGATAGTGGTGTAACGATGTGTTGTAATGACTCTGTAACTACTGAACTTGCCACGGGTCGCAAAACTTGAACGATCAGGCTACAGCTCTTATATTTCAATAGCCCAAGTTTAGGAGAAATGCAAGGGACGTCGGCCTTAGACCGCCCGGGGGCTCAGGCGGATCGGCTTCGCAGGTTCCCCTACCCCCATGAGCATATATCCTAAGCCTAAGTTTCACATTTAATATAGCGGTTAAACTAAGTCAAAGTCGGAGATCTACCATACCGCCCCTGAACCCTCCGCTACAAAGCTTCCCTTTATCAAAACTACTACGTATACACTTCACCAAGCGTTACATGAATCATTCTGAATTTAGTGAATGGTTTTCTTCGACGTAGTAGCGCCAAATGTTCAGCGCCAAACACATTAAAAGCGTCGAAATTGCAAAAATTTAGGCACAGTGAATGAACAAAAGCATCAACAAATATTAACAAAAACAACCATTCCATCAACGAACTTGTTGAATGCAACAAAATACCACGTTCTTTAATCACAAATCACTAACTTGTGAATCACAAATTGAGATAATTTCGGAAAGTTTCTGTACATAAAAAGCCCACAAGTGCTTAAACGGCGCTCTATGACGCTGAGGAAAATTCAGAGGCAGACACCTATTTCTAATTACTGATCTTGCAATCAATTCCTTACATTTGGAACTGTCAGTCCCAAAAAATCCCACACCTTTTTAAACAGACACTCGCCTAGCTGTGATGTACCAAGTTGCACAGTTTACGTATATTTTACAAATTCCGTGGACGCACCGAATGTAAAAGCTGCAATTATCAAAAATTATAATAAACATGTGATGGCTGAAGATGAAATGTCCCAAAGTGTAGTAAACACAATGTTTGTCTGAGAAAACGTATAAACATTCTCTTGTTCGCACCAAGCTTACCGCCTTATCGACTGACTAGGATAGTTTAGATAATAGGAACTCACTTATTCAATGTACCCATCGAATTAAACTCGACATGATAAAATATTGCTAGACAAGGGACAAACCAGCGGTCATCCTTTCCCCATTAAAAGGGATTCATAATAGCACAAATTACTATGTGGTTCAGTTCACAATTTAAAAACATAACAGGTTATTCCTTTATGAAATTTAATTATTGCTGTTGAAACAGTTGAAACTTGCACGACATTACACACATAGTAAACTAACACCATACAAAATTCGCGCAATGTTTAAAATTAAAATCGTTAAATATAGGACACATAACCTTTCGTGCCATGCAACCCGGACGTAATGTATAGAAAAGCTAGCAATGATTTTCGAAAAATTACTGTAACCGCTGTCCCAACCGCCGCACTACACTCGCGTGCATAGCACAGCTTCGCCACGAAATGATCGGCACCTGTGATGTAGAGGTAGCGTACTAGTGCAAGCCAGAAATCCGGGCTCGAGTTACGGCTAGTCCGTCGATAAGATCATTTATGGATTTCCTCATTCGGTAAATTCGACGTGATCCTCAATATCGGAGTATCTCAAACACGTTCGAGCTCGAAACACGCTGTTCTACCACTCTGTAGGGACGTGATGTAACGGTTCACTAAGCTAGCGCATATGGTGCAGCTACCATGCGTATTGATCGCGGCCTGTGGTCAAATAGTATCTCACTGGCGTTATAAGATTGAAGCCCGGGTTCAAAATACAGCTCTTCCTACGGTAAGATCGTTTGATCCAGCTAATTCGATGGACACCAACTACAATTAGCGGATATTTCATTCAGAAAGACAATCAGAAAATTAGAAATGTACGTGAATATTTTCCATTTTGCTACATCACACGTATCTGGTAGACATCCATCTTCGAAAACAAGTCTTGCCCGAATCGTCAAAATAAAAATACAATTCAACAACAAACCATTCGTAAAACTATAACAACAACAAACCGCTGTTCAATATTTTTTCACACTTGGCATGATCGAATTCATCCTTGGCAATATTGTCAAAGCGAAGCAAAAATTAAACCAATATGACACAAATCACAATATCACCACATACAGCAATGATATGATTGGCAGTTGGGATAATTATTACTATAATCGCCGTTGGAAGCACCTAACCAGTGGCTCTCCTACGCTATCTGTGTGAAGATAGTAAAACCGTCAAATAGCGCTATCATGGCGCGATTGTAAGCGATACTACGTTGCAATTACACGCCATAACTGGAACACATTTTAACTACTCTACCATTATTACTATTCACATAAAACGCTGACAATGTTTAATGTTGTTGTATCAATAAAAACAGATTTTTAAATCATTTCGATACAATAATAATTATACCACGACGTGGCCATAAAATGAGATTACAAACGCGGCAATTGGCTACCAGAAATCCGTCTAGTTTCAATGCGACGACTCATGGCCATATTTGAAGCATTTCAGTGAGTGTAGTAACTAACTGACGACCGTTGTTTATATTTCAGTGCCTTCATAAAACGGTTTTATTATAAGAGGTATATATATCATGTTTGCGAGTTCAACATTTTTGAGCAACAAAACCAGCAGGCTATCCAACTGGCCCTTTCTCTCTGGAACCACCGGACATCAGGGGTTCAAAAATGGGATGTGGCAGTAAAGTCAAAGTCAAAAAATATGGCAGTAAACTTCGAAGTTCGATTTTCACATGTTGAAAAATCTAGTGTCTACTAAGACACCGGACATTTCAATTGTTGTGCATGATACCGCGTTTTTCAATACTAAAGACATCCCGACGGCAAGCCGCTACTGCGTTTGCACAATGAACAACACCCCGACAGCAAGCCGCTACTGTGTTTGCACAATGAAAGACAACCCGAATGCAAGCCACTATTTCACAATCGACAATAAATTCTAACGGAACTCATTAACACACAGTTGGATGTGCCAAGAATATTGTTTTCTAATCCGTCTACTTTCTTATGCCTTTTATTATAAAATGCCAAAGTTTCAGCATACGCCGAGCGCCACTCCGAGCAAGATTTGAACAGAATGATAGCCACTAACATGAAAGCGTGATAGTGTGAAGAACGAAGCCTAGGGGAGGGCAAATCACGTCGACCAATGACTCAAGTAGCCTACTTTGTTAACAACCATTGACATAATCTGCATAGCTCGTTCTCCTAGTTCCGCTCAACGCTATAGCTGATAAACATTCTTTTTCCAAACTGCCAAGCCACATACCTCAGTCGCAGATTGGCATAGGTATATGTGGTTGTTCACATTATGTTCCTCAATCACCTTGCGAACGCTCACGAATTTTCCTGAATCATCTTGTGAATACATGCGCGAAGTACTGTTGTAGGACAGGCCAATACCACAGCTACAAATCCTGGATTTACTAAGATCACAAAACTAAACATATGCGGTTGATTTTCGTGTTTACGACATATTAGGTTTGCAGTGCTATTTACGACATATTAGGTTTGCAGTGCTACGATGTCACCTTCGGTTCACATGCGCGTTTCGAATATCCGGAGGCGGAAAGCAATACACAGCTCTGAGGTGTTGGCGTGCAAAAATTTTTGAGCTCGCGAGTAACCGAACAAATCCTGGGCTTTGTCTACTGCCATTAAGCCCGCGGGCTCACACAATTTTTCAGGTCCACAGAGTTCGCAAATTGAAATCCTCTATCAGTGGCATAAGAAACGTATCGTTATATTCGTATTGAAATCCTCTATCAGTGGCATAAGAAACGTATTGTTATATATACATTACAAGACCACTGTTGCTTAATTAGCTTCATAATAGTGGATTTTTTGTCACCGTGAAAACTATACGACTGAGTAAACGATACGTTTTAGTGCGCAATTAAATGCCCATCAGACGGCATCCACTGAAGGGAACCACAAAGTTTAATATATAATGGCAACGAATATCAGGTATAACTCCCAAAAATTACAATGCGAGGTCACAAGCCTAAAAGATGTGTCCACCTCTCATTGAATTCATCGTCAAATCTTAGAGCAGGATTGCTTACTGGGTTCAAATAAAACGAAGGCTGAAACAAAACTAGATTTGGCACAACCGTGCGGCGAAAATAATGACAATAGCCGCGCATCATGTGCAGAATTATACAGAGTATAAATTTCTTTACCAAATGAGACCAAAAACACCCTTATAGACCAAAGGAGCTCACGAGCCGGTTAAAAAATCCATTTTGACCTACATCCCACATCCTAAAATCCCCATGTAGCAATGCATATATGTCGTATAAAGACTATATTTGGTCTACGAAATCGCTTAATTTGACTCACACATCTACTGCGGATATCCATATACAATAAAAAACCTAATTTTTCTAATCGCGTCCCGACCTGAGTGTTCGGTCCGCCTTTTCGGGAAGGGAAAGGTAAGATGTTGAAATGATCTCCGTGTCCAAGTAAAAGGCACAAATAGAGATTTCAAGCTTTCAAATCCACAGCGAAAGTTGAGTTATGCCTGTCACCCTAGAAACCCAATAACGGACATTCACGACTATACGGCTAGTAAGAATTTTTCGCTTCGCTCGTTTCACGCACTACATTAAGAATTCAACAAGCGAGCATGAAAGGCATTACGCTGTTTACTTACAAAGCAACTTTAGAATGAGCATCCCGCGTCAGCAGCACCACACTATGACAAAGGGTTGGGGGAATTTATGGACCTTTTTAAAGCATGTCCACTCTTGCTGTTACTGAAATATTGCTGCAAAACAATGATACTGTGTTGTCCATGTTATAGTTTAAGAAGCCATTATTTTTCGGCACACAGTTCGAAAATAATTAAGCTATTGTTACAAAATGTGAGATAGCTGGTACCCAGTTACATGATGCACTACCTGGATGCTCCACAATTTCGGAGTACCGGCACCGGGTAACCGAGAGTTCCGGTGAAATTTATTGCCTGCCCTACATTTTCAAACATAGGCACAGTGCAAATGTGTGAAAACAGCAGTTAAGCACGTGGAGTTGTGCCGACACGGGCCCCGCTCTCCGCGGGCTCCATATTTGAGCCCTTCCCTGGTTCGGACCGCCGGAGTCGCCTCCCTCGCTTAGCTCGGACGCTGCTTCGCTACTACTATTATATAAATCCATTAGTGATGGGAAGAGAATGGTTTCCTATCGTGTTCCGGTTGCGGTTCCGGCAAATGGGCAAAAGACCATACCGGAATTCCGGGCCCAGCAAAAATCGCGTTCCGGTAACCCAATATATAACCATTATTCACCCCAACAAACAATAGGCTCGTAAACACTTTTTTATTTTACCTTTTGGAAGACCGGAGTCCAGTAGTTCCGTTCTCACGTCAATGTATAAGAATATCACCAATCGCGGTTTGGAGCTGGGCTGGTCTTGCTGGCTTTCTTTCGGCCCGGGCCTTGCTGGGATTCGGGCCTGCCTTCAAGATTTCACGGCCGACGTCGATCTTGTTCGGACCGGGCTAGTAAATTTAAGCCCGTTATTACCTCTATACGGCCTAGCCTTATAGCTAAACTTCTATCGCTGATTGCGCATATATACAGTTATATATATATACCGTAACCGGAATTCCAGTTCCGGTTCCGGCGAAAATCGTGTTCCGCTTGCGGTTCCGGCAAAGGGCAAAAACCATACCGGACCCGGTTCCGGTTTAAAAAATTTTCTTTGAAATTTTCCAAGTTTTTTGCTTCATCCTGTAATCCAAACATATGTAATATATTATACAATGATCAAGCTCTAAGCAAAAGAAAAGATTAACTAACCAATTTTCCGTGTGAAACGTAGGTAGGGCACATAATTTCAGCAGGAATTTTTCATAATAACCTGCAGGAGTTTGTTAACAAATCAAAGCCAGGTCGATGCTTGTAGCAGCTATTTTACACATTCAGAAGTCTCCGGGTTACGTTCGAATTAAACCGGTCCAACTGGGTAACAGAGTATGGCTTACGTAGACGTACTTAGCGTATGCTTGGCTAACAAATTGCGTCAAGTACCACCCAGTGCGCTTGTAAACTTGGTAAATCAGTCTAAATTGAACTAAACTAACGTTATCTGCAACGCAGCTAGAAACTGCTTTCTTGGAAATGAACTGTATTTATTGAAACTGTGCGAGCAGCATCACAGTGTGTCTCATTTATAGCAGTCTGATTAGAAAGTTATCATCATTAGGATCTAACTGACGGGCATTGTTTGTCCAACGCTAGCCTAAACAGTGTCTCTGACCACTGATCAGAAAATTACCTTCTATCTATTATATCCTCTTGGAATCATATAAACCAATAATTTTAAGTTTCCTGCAGAAGAACATGCAACAAACGTATGTGTAGTAAATGGAGGCAACTGGAGACAGAGCGAAAGTGTGTATTCTACGCTCCAAGCTTTGTAAGCCCATTCGATTTGACGCAGTATACGCAATGGTGTATAGTGGAAGACATTTTTTGCTCTGAATGTCCAAAAACCGACATATTTGATCGATAAATAAACATTATTAGCTTCCTCAGTCTCTTTAAAGTTTCAGAAAGGCAATAATACCATCGCAATACATTAAGTTTAATGTAAAAGTTATTTTTAATGCATTTTAAATCCACTATACCTTCATTTCTTTCATCATCTGTTTTACTATATATAAATTTCGAAGACCAGGTTCCGGATCCGGTTTAAATGGACGGTTCCGGTTATTCCCTGATATATACATTCCGCATGATAAAACATGTGCTAAGATAGGCCATGTGACGAGAACTATGGAAACAGCTGAAATGTAACCACGCACAGCTAATAACATAATATATAAATAAGTGCTTTGCAACACATCAAGTAAGCCCTGGCCTTGCATATGCTGGGCAGTTTGGTGTCAGAAGAGAGGTTGAATTAGACGAAACGCGCAAAATTTTTTAGCTTTAACGTCAAATGTAACGAAGCCGTACTGGTTTTACAGCTTTTATCATTCTGACGGCTTTTCGACGTCCGAATATTTTCGAACCTTTAGCAATTAGTCAGGGATTAACCAGAATTTTGGTTTCGGTCCCGACGAAAATCGTGTTCCGATTGCGGTTCCAGCAGAAGTCAAAACAATACTGGAATCAGAATTCTTTTTAAAATTTTTTTTATTCCACGTTCGTGATCTTGTTATGAGTCAAACGTATATTTCTAATAATGATCAATTCCTTCTCGCAACCAGCAAAAAAAATTTGCTCAACAAAACCATGTAAAACAACTTGGAAAATCCCAAAAACCATGTAAAACGCAAATAAGACAATGCTGCAAGCTTGTCTAACAAACTCTGTAATCACAACAGAGTGTGAATTTTGTATATCATATACACTGCATTTAAGTGTCATCTCTGTAATGCAATCAGGATCTGCTTTATGGGTAATGAGCTCTGTTTGTGCGGAATATTCCGACAGTTGTTTGTTTAAGTTATAGCACGTGCGTTCAGAAGGCATTGTGTAATTTTCTGTAGGAATCAATGAAACTAATAATTCCAGAAATTTCAGTATTCCTAAGCACCATGTGTTGCGTGCACATTCCGTAGGACGTAGTTTACACAGGAATACAAGGTAAAAGATATTTCTATCCTGTTGGCGGACCGCTGAAACTAGTTGCACAATATATTGATCCATCCAAAAATTTCAGATTTCCTAAGCACCATGCGTTGCGTGCACATTCCGTAGGACGTAGTTTACACAGGAATACAAGGTAAAAGATATTTCTATCCTGTTGGCGGACCGCTGAAACTAGTTGCACAATATATCGATCCATCAAAAAATTTCAGTATTCCTAAGCACCATGCGTTGCGTGCACATTCCGTAGGACGTAGTTTACACAGGAATACAAGGTAAAAGATATTTCTATCCTGTTGGCGGACCGCTGAAACTAGTTGCACAATATATCGATCCATCAAAAAATTTCAGTATTCCTAAGCACCATGCGTTGCGTGCACATTCCGTAGGACGTAGTTTACACAGGAATACAAGGTAAAAGATATTTCTATCCTGTTGGCGGACCGCTGAAACTAGTTGCACAATATATCGATCCATCAAAAAATTTCAGTATTCCTAAGCACCATGCGTTGCGTGCACATTTCGTAGGACGTAGTTTACACAGGAATACAAGGTAAAAGATATTTCTATCCTGTTGGCGGACCGCTGAAACTAGTTTCACAATATATCGATCCATCCAAAAATTTCAGTATTCCTAAGCACCATGCGTTGCGTGCACATTCCGTAGGACGTAGTTTACACAGGAATACAAGGTAAAAGATATTTCTATCCTGTTGGCGGACCGCTGAAACTAGTTGCACAATATATCGATCCATAAATAAGGCATTTTTAGCTCACATTATATCTTCAAATTTCCAAAAAGCAACAATATCGTGGCAATACATGAAGTTCAATGAAACGGTGATTTTGAACACTTTACTGACCCATAGTATATACCTTTATACCTCCCTTCGTTCGTTTTACTATAGATAATTTACACCTTTGGTCCAACCATATTTTAAGTACAGAAAAACTTATGGGAACACAAGGCTCCTGTCCCAATGTCTTGTTATTGTACCTGTGCCTGGCTAATTCACCTGCTATTTCATTACGTCGTACTCCGGAGTGGCCTTTAAACCAGATAGATAGATGAGAAGACTTGGGCATAACACATCAACAGTGTGCGCGCAGACTCATAATACTCGGCACATTGCGCCGCCCAAACCCAAAGATGATAAAATGTCACATCCAACCCTCAGAATGAACCAGACCAGTTTGATTATATCCAATCTTGGGGCAAAATTAATATATATAACATTTTTTCCAAATACCTTCTTGCGTAGTTCGTAGAACTCCCTACATTCCAAAATAAAATGGGATACAGTACCATCTGCTATATGACACCACTCACAGGATCTATCCCCAACAAGTCCCCTAATACATTTATGTTTATTCAGGAGACAATGCCTAGTGAGTAGCCCACAGGCTGTACCAATCCTCTTTTTGTCCAGCATCCGTATTCGTTTAATCATTGCCCAATTGTATAAAGTAAAAATGTCCTTAGTTGTCTGTAGGACTGACTACGTTTCCATCTTTGCTCCACATTTTCCCCAGTGCGATCTTTAACCCGAGTGGACAAAATCTTGAACGCCAAGCCTACAGCCGGTTCCGGGCCTATGTAGGCCATTGAAGCTGGTTTTTAGCTAGATCGCCCGCAATATCGTTCCCATATGCCCACTATGTCGTGGTATCCAGAAGTAGGTAACAAAATTTGATTTTCCAAGTTGCTGCAACACCTTTTTCCAAGTTGCTGCAAGTTGTCATCTAGGGCTTTGATAGCCGCTTGGCTAACACTGTAGATGTTAATAGTTTTCTTCTTTACCCCCTACCTCTTAAATAAGAGACGAAATTTTCAACTGCTAATATTTCTGCTTGAAAAACCGTACAATTCTTACCAAGGGGTATAACTATATTAATATGCCCAGGGATAAAACGCCAGCCACAGATCCAATATTGTCTTTATAATTGCATTACCTTAGAACAATCTGTAAAGCACTTTATATCAGTACAATTCAAAGAGACAATTTTGCGTGCTTCAATTCTATCGGTGATTACACTGTCCCAGTTCTTATCCTCGGAAAAAGTCTTGCAACAGTGATCAACATGCATGTTTGCCTCTGTTACAAGCTCTGAGATTACTTTTTCAATTACTGTATGCCCTTTTACATTTAAGAACTTCCATGATTCAATACTTTTGAGTCTACAGTAATCCAATATCGCTGCCTGCAGGCATCTTTTCTCTATCGGCAATGGTCCCAGGATAGTTTCCATACCCTCCTTCGGAGTGCTTCTCAAGCATCCCGTGATGATCAGGAGAGCTAATCTCTGAACCCGCATTAGTTTTTTCCGAACACCTTCTATGGTGGTTCTATGCCACCAGACCAAGACCCCATGCATCATACCACTCAATACTAACATTTCATATAGATAGATTAGGTAATTAGGTCTCGCGCCCCAATTACGCCCTGCAAAAGTTCTACATACCATTAGATTCCGTATAGCCTTGCTGCATCCATTTTTCAAATATTTATCCCACATCAATTTCTTATCTAGGATCACTCCCAGGTACCTGACCTTACAACTATAAGTCAGTGAAAGTCCATCCAATCCAATATAAGGAAGGGCCTCCGACTTGCGCTTTCGAGTAAAATTTATTACAGCAGTCTTGTTTGGCTGTAATTTTAATCCATTGGATTTGCACCACGTACTGACGCATTTAAATGCAGTGCAGATTCTCGTGCCAGTTACCCCAATAATTGAACCATTTACAATGATCGCAATAACATCCGAGTAGGCTTGAGCCATAATTCTATCTTTTCGAAACTTAATTAACAGTTCATTTACAACAAAAACCCACAGTAGAGGTGATAGCACTCCACCCTGGGGAAACCCATATTGATTCTTATGGTGACTGTGGAGCCAATGTTAGGGATGCAACTTCCGTCCTCGATTTGACCATATTCTCAATAAAGAGACAGATCGGTGAAGGCACATAAAAGCTTCTGAGTGCTTTGATTATAACTTTGAAAGGTGTCTTATTGAATGCACTTCCTACATCCAAAAAGACTCCCAGCATTGACTTGGACATACTGAAGCCCTGTTCTACATGGCTTACAATGTTTTGCAACGCCGTTACCGTGGATTTTCCAGCAATATAAGCATGCTGATTTGCCTTTAACCCAACCCAGAGTAATCCTATTATTACGACCTAAACTGTTTAGCCACTTTACACTCCCTAGACTGCATAGAGATTTAACCTGTCTTTTTTCGAGAGCACTGCAACTCTGGTATCAATAAAACTACCCCTTTTTATTTTAAGTCTAAAACCATCTATTGTCGTGGCACATGTTTCGATGGCAAGAACCCCTGCCTGAAAAACAGTAATAAGACTGGCTAAAGAGAATGATTCCCCTACTTTATCTGGCACATAACTGCCTTCACTATAGCGTCTGTTACCATCGTCAGTGGCCGAGCCATCTATATAGCAGAGCAAATCCAAATCATCTTGCCTACCATCAATTCAACCCATAAAATTCTAATTCTGATTAAGTCTTATATACCGGACGATATCACAAGGGAGATTCAATAATCCCAATATTCTGAACTAGCATTTGCATATAAGAATGTGACCCCAATGTCTGATTATCTCGCCAGAGAAGTATAGTTTTAAGCTTAAAATATTCTTTTATCACAAATTCCTTAAGAATATCAATGGACGGTATGACTAATATTGTCTCACTGCCGCGCACTGGTGTGGATTTAATTGCACCAGGGATCATCCGACAGGCCAGTCTGAACATTTTCTGACATTCTACAGTAGGTAAATAATTCAGTCCTGTGTCACCAACACACCACTTCATAACGAAGTGTTGGAGGACAGCTTTTCTATAAAAAATTTATAGCTTGAGGGGGCAGCCCGAAGCCACTGCCAATAAATCTCCTAAGAGCAAAAATAATGGTAAAGGCCTTAATCCGTAATTCTTCAATATAAGTCTTCGAAGTTAAACCCATATCTAAGACTAGACCAAGGTACTTAACCTTGTCGTTCAATGGAATAATTTCGCCCCAATGCGAATATCCAGTATACCGTCCAGTCTTCGTTTTCTTATAAAAACTACTCCCTTGCCCTTTACCGCATTACCAGAGAGGCCTGTGACACAAGAGACCTCGCTGTTAACCTTCAGAGACCTTTGCAGTCTATGACAAATCGTCCTGAGGCATCTAGAGGATGACAATAAAAGAAAGTCGTCAGAGTAGCCTACACGCAATACACGGTTACTGTTAAGTCTGCTAATGATATCATTATCAAGAGTGCATTAGGGAAGAGTATGACACTTCCCTGCACTCACATGTTAGCCCGTGTTTGATGACGTGGGCGCTTTCGGCCTGACCCTTCTCCCAGTTGCTTATAACCTGACCCCCCCAAAAATTGGGGGGTCCGACCTACCCCCCAAAGCCGGGGGTCCGAACTACCCCCCCCCCACAAACTGGGAGGGGGTGGTGAGGCCGAAAATGCCCGTATCATCAAATACGGGCTAACATGTGAGTGCATGGAAATGTCATACTCTTCCCTAATGCACTCTTGCTACCATACACCACAGCACAGGCGAAAGAACTCCTCCGTAGGGAAAAACGCTAGTATCCCTGACTGGTTGCCGGGCTAGCCCTTTTTCCGTTATAACAACTATTGCGCTCAATAATTTATGTATATATTTTGACGATATTTGGAATACAAAATTCATCCATACTACCAACGACGGATACTGCGCCTTGTACTGTAGTATTAATTTAATTATTTCACTTTTCCCTACCCATCACACAAATGACTAACTAAGTTATTGGTGCTTTAAAGTAGAGTTTGTTCTGCCGCAGCTTAAACCGTAAAAAATAAAACATCCCACCTACCGGTACCCTATAATCTTTTCGGTGATTAACACGTATATATTACTATACTTCCCTGGCAATCTGACACCAGATCCGTATGATGTGTACGCCAAAGGCTTACCAATATCACTTTAAAGATATTTATCTATATCCTCAGTTCTTTCACAACTATACGAGCAACAACATTTCGCAGCACATACGCGGCGTGGTTCAGGTTCCTCCAGTCGTCTTCAGGTCCCAATTGCTGCTTTAACAACAACCACAATTAAATATTATAGTTCCGACATTCGGCGGCTCAACATTTTCTATACTCAACAACGAAAAATCCATGCAATGTACAACTAGGTACAGCATTATAATATTATATTTTACCTCAGAGTGTATATAAACGAGTCGGCAATATATGAACAACACCGGCTAATATATAATGCCAAAGATGTGGCCCCTATAAATATGGCCAATATATATTATAGTCCATTTTCTGGTGCCAAACACACACATATAACATATATAAATATATTTTAATTCCCATCACCCAATCGGAAAGACTATAAAAACTTAGATATCATCAAGAACTGGAATGCCGAAACACAGCAACGACACAGCGATATTGGCTGTTTCACGCGTCACACGTTTCAACATGAATGCTACCCTAGCTGTTGTATGAAAGAAATACCTAGCTCAATGCTTGTATGAACTAAGCATCAGGAAGGGGCTCACTATGAACAACTAGCAATCCCATCGCATAGGTTTTACCCATGATACAGGGACTTGATAGGATAAAAGCGGGAACGAAGCCTCTGAAATTAAACAAAATGGGTAAATTTGAACACAATGAGTATAACTAAACTACGACTACATCCATTGATGTAGACATCAATGAGTCGAAACAAAACGTATGTCACCGTAGCTGGAGCTAATTTTATTAAACATAAGCCCGCGCCAACTTACTTTTTATGTATATTCACCTTTTATTACATTAGCAATTCGCGCTGCGAGATGAAACGCATCGAGCTTGTCTAGTCTGCACTAGTGACTATTTCGACGTTTCACACTGACCTTTCTGAGTTCTCCCTAAGTCTCAACAACAACAACAACCCACTGGCCGTACATTAAGGGCAACGTTACGGTCAATTTAAGCACACGACAGAACTACGGGGCCTGTCCTTCACTGACGAAAGACAGAAACTTGAAATTTATAATTTTTAAAAAATTATAATTTGAAGCATCATTTTTTCACTTTTCGACGACTGATTGAATTATCAATCAGCATGTGGTGTTACGTTTTCGCTGTCTCAGCCAATATGAAGAAAATCAGGCACTCGTGTAGAAAAAGTCTCTACGATTATTCAATAAGCTTCAACAATTTCAAAGCAAGCTATATATACCCTTGTCGGTACCCTATGCCAAAGCCTTAATGTAAACTTGGCAATTTATATAAGGTTTTCAGACTAAGCCTACGGAAGACTATGTCGGAGGACTGCCGCCCCTGCTCTCGCCTTAAGCTGTTCCTTCTTCTACACATTAACGTTTCTTATAAGCATCACTCATACAAGATATATACTGTATAGGCTTTCTCTATGCGAGTGCAGAAAATGCATGTTTGATTAGATAACATGTCTCACAGTACTGTGCATAGCATTAACGAAGGGTTGCCAATTTGACTATACCTCCCTTCACCGCGAGCTATTATACAAATATTTGATTATAATAATTTTGATTAGTAGAAATCTTGGAAATATCGGGGTTCTTTAGTTTTGAAACAAAATTTCTCTAGGACCACATTTTTAGCACATGTGCTTTAGTTCAGACATGCCGCAGTATGTCGCGCGTTATAACAATATATGTATATATACTATCATATTAATTGACCATGAATGCAGTTCGTGACTGTGCTGCAGAAATTGTATGTACTCAAGTTTCGTATGTAGTATCTAATCTAAAAATATTACAAACGCTTTATTTAACAGACGTGAGAAGAGGATGAATTTTAGGCACGGAAAAAATGTGTCGGTTAAGTCAGGCCGAAATCTCAAAGAGCATACCCGAAGCCCGAAAAGCCTGAATTGAAGAAGTCGATATTAAAAAATCGTATTTTTACCGAATTTCAAATATCTTTGCCTGTAATTGTGTCTACATTTTTTCAATTTAAGATTAAGATAGTTTAGTTAGCTCAAAAATTATATCGCTAACATATGCTAACCAGGAAGTAATTCAACATCCTCATTAGCTAGAGAATCGAAGCAACGTATAGCGTTGAAAAGATATCGGCATCCAGCTACGTAAAACCTGGACAGTTTCGTTTGAGCTAGTTATATTCGTGAGCTTCGGAGTTGCTGATAGTATCCGATAATATCTTTAAACGAAGTTAACGAAACCATCCGCCTTCAATACCCACTTAATTAGTTCCGCGTGCAATGCGCATTTCTGTTTATTTGTATCGTATCTATGTTCACTAGTATCTTTTCAAACCTTTCAGACCAGGCGAGTAGAGTTTTTGAAAATCAGTGACTAAACACAAAATTTTCATCTCAGCCCTGAAGTCCAGTGGGCCTAGCCGTGCCAGTTTACAGCCGGGCTTTGGTCATAACTTCGCACTCCTGCTGGGTGGCGCTTGAGGAATTTTATGTTGGACAAAACTCGGAGCTATATAAAATATACAAAACTGCTTGTGCTGCGGCGCATTGTAGTCATGTTCAAATTAGAAATTAACGACTTAAGTACGTCTAATAAAGCCATGCCCTGCTACTCAAACCATATCACGTTAGGGCGTTTCAATCAGAGGATCCATTACAGCTCTATGAATGGGTCAAACAACACTGTTACATACACATTCGCTCTGATAATTTATAGTTAAGGTCAACTATATATTCCTATGTAACCGCAAGGTTATAATTGTTAACCATTTCAGCGGATATCTTACTTAGATTGTCTTATGTAATTTGTGGAGTTTAGATTTGTTTTGTGTGAATTTAAAAATGCATTCATCAATGTACATAAAAAAGTATGCATGGACCACAGCCTAAAAACGCCGAAAAACTCGAACAAAATTTTAACTGAATATGGAGCTATGGTGTGATTTTCGCATTTATCGAAGCGGAACACAATTTTTTCCACATCCAGCATTCCAGGAATCTAAATTAGACGAAACTAAAACTTGACGTACCAGTGAAATGGTGTTACAATTATTGTTGCTATAACTATTATATGCTTACATTTGTATTCTTTAATAAAGTATATATTTATGCTACCTTTACGCCGTGTTCACATTACGTCCGATCCGATTCGTGTTCACATTGCATCCGATCCGTTCCACATGTGTATGCATGCTTATGCTATGTATTCTTGTGTTGCCCCTTTCTTTTTGACACGACATTAGCTGATTTGGCCTTAAAGAAATTGTGCCTGCTATTTTGAATCGGATGGGATGCTATGTGAACACTATATAAAATACACTCTTGCAAGTTGGACACAACGCGAATACGGCTTTATATTTTCAGAGTCTACTATTTATATGCAGAATTGTCTATATGCCCATTTATGTTCATTACTCTACCTTAATGAATAAAGCGCATTCGGTTAAGTTATTTTATATCAAACAGGGACCTGAACAACATCTAGTGAAACGGTCCTGTTCACTTAAAAGGACCCTTTTCTATATAGAACTTTGAAAACTTTGAAACTAGTGTAGTACAAATTTGAAAATTTAGCTATTTTTTAAATATTAGCTTACTAATAGCTATGTGTTTTTTTACTATAGAATAGTCATGTAATAGTTAAAAGACATTAATTACATTGTATACTTATAAACATACATACATTTATTTTCAAGACTAACTTTCATAACTTTAGAACACTATATCACAAGACTGAATTATAAACTTACATTGATGAAAGTGAGATTGAAATAAGCGAAAAAAATTGTAGTACCACAAGATTTGTGTATTAAAATTTTTGCCATAAAAACATGATATTGAAATTAGAAAAAAGGTGAAAGAATGAATGTTTAAAATTTTAGCAAATTTGGTCATATAGAATGCGTATTTCACCATTACCTCGACTGTTACCATAGTATCAGGATTTTAATAGTCCATATTGATTTTCCTTTTACGTTTGAAAGTCTACTTTCAGTCTTTTTAATTTGGGCTTTGGAACTAATGCTGTTCGAGTTCCGCAATGGAGATGTAAATATTACTGTGAATTGCATAAAGTCAAGCTCTGGTTCTGACTGAAACAGCAGAAAACTCTTCCCTATATATTTATAAAGATCTCCCATATACTGGTGTTTTTAGACGAAATTATACCCAAACATGCTAACTTGCAACTTCATCATCATACGCCGAATAATTACAGTATAACAGTACATTACTGATGACTATGCTTTGGTAATCGCTGATTATAGCTAAACGACTAGAGTGCAGTTCGTAGGGAGGACCTCCGAATTCGCCTCAATATAAAGAGTCACAATGTTCGAAGACATAGGGTGCAATATACTGCGCGAAGGGTCGAAAATTCTGAGCACTGCTTTAGTGTAGCCAAACTTTGTGTACAGAGTAAATTTTCAGATAGAACATCAGTGCTAAGCGGACATAATTACGCTATGCTCGGACTAGAACTCGGGAACTAAGCTAGATTTGGGAATCTTGAATATAATGATCCGGACATATTACTTGGAATTTTGCGTTAAAGCTACGACAAATTCCCGAACAACGCTACAACTCCAGTTTATTACGTACACTGGCTCCACCTCTCCCCCGTTCCAATAAGTTTGCATCATTTTATTTTTTTCCTTGTTCCGAATTTTGCGGAATTCTTTCCTCCAACCACATATTTCATTCTACCTAAATATATTTATCTGTAGGAAGCGAGCAAAGCTATAATACCTAAGATATACGAAAGAGTTGACGTTGCGCCACAGACTTGTGCGCAAACACGATATAGTGGCCATCAAGTCTGTGAGAGTTGGCGCCCGACAGCCAAAACGGCTGGCACGAAGATAATGATGGGAGATGAACCAGAGAGTGGCCTCTCACGAAGTGCGAGGATACGAAGTGTGGGAGAGCCCGTCTCGCCATCACTGATGTAACAAATAATCAGGTCATATAGTTATGTAATTTTTTTTTGATTTGTCAACATTATAATTGTAAACTTTCTATTTCTTTAGACTAAAAGTAAATACATTTGGATTTTGAGCAACAAATGGCGGCGTTACGGCATTAATGCGGCGTGAGGCTATGTGACGAATTCTTTATTACAACACCTATAATACCGGTATGTGAGAGCGTCCGCAAATACAGAGGGTTATTTAATATTAGGCGATCAAGTTTCCCGTAGATACAGCCATTGGCGGACTTTATATTGCGTGCACTTTCTGCTATAATTGATGAATCGCAAATCAAGAAAAAATTATGAACATCAGTTCCGCTGAAATTACGCCTTTGTATAGCGCCGCGATCCTTGGGTACCGGGAAACGTGTTACTACATGTATACAGGTTATGCACAAGTACATATATCCTGTTATATTCATGTATAATTTGTTTTATGTTATTAAACAGTTAGCAATCAGTAAGTGAGCACCAAGTGGGTTAACACAGCAGATCCGATCGGTAACACAGTTTCCACCAAATCCATGCTGATACCGCCAAAAAGAATTTGCAAAAACAAACATAATTATATACTCCTGGCTTCTTCCCACTACCAAAATTATACATTCCTGGGGGAGCATGAGCTGGGGCTCCTCCGGTTCGGAACTGGGAGAAGCCGAACATACCTGGAAGGGCATTTCCCCCGTTTGGAACTGGGAGAAGCCGAACATACCTGGAAGGGCATTTCCCCCGTTTGGAACTGGGAGAAGCCGAACATACGTGGAAGGGCATTTCCCCCAGTTTGGAACTGGGAGAAGCCGAACATACCTGGAAGGGCATTTCCCCAGTTTGGAACTGGAAGAAGCCGAACATACCTGGAAGGGCATTTCCCCCAGTTTGTAACTGGGAGAAGCCAAACATACCTGGAAGGGCATTTCCCCCAGTCTGGAACTGGGAGAAGCCGAAGATACCTGGAAGGGCATTTCCTCCGTTTGGAACTGGGAGAAGCCGAACATACGTGGAAGGGCATTTCCTTCGGTTCGGAACTGGGAGAAGCCGAACATATCTGGAAGGGCATTTCCCCCAGTTTGGAACTGGGAGAAGCCAAACATACCTGGAAGGGCATTTCCCCAGTTTGGAATTGGGAGAAGCCGAACATACGTGGAAGGGCATTTCCCCAGTTCGGAACTGGGAGAAGTCGAACATACCTGGAAGGGCATTACCCCAGTTGAACTGGGGGAACATAAAGTACTATAATCGTCAAAAAATATCTAAATTTGGCAACTTACTGCAATTAAATAAAATAAGAAATTGACAATTTTAGCCAAAATTTGGAAAAATTCGCAAAAGCAAAAAATCTGGTAATTTTTAGTGGCCTAGGAAAGTACCTGGGGAGCATGGACTAGGGAAAGATCAAATACCTGGAACATCCCTTCCCATATTTGGAGAAGCCAGTACTCCGTAGTGACAGAAAACGTAAATAACAAAAGTACGTTTGTCAAATGTGTTCAAAGAACCCAGAACTTCAAAATTCCCGACGTTAAATCCAAAGATGGGTATGACCACAAAATGCTATGCGAACAATATTAATGTTAAGTTTATTCGCAAATCACAAATGTTGGGTACACATAACATGATGTCATCACCGCGGCCTATAGTTGTCTGAACGTAATTATGCGAAGAAATTGGGACCGGGGTGCCACCCACTTCTAAATCTCTATGATCTTCCACACCACTTGTCCGAAACCTCCGTATTCCGCTACTCGTTCATTTATTAACGCACTAAATTCGTGTTTTCTATATTCTAAATATTTTCATACATTGATTACCAATGTTTCTAATGCGAAAACGCTGTTTTATATCCTGGAAATATGTATTTACACCATAGTTAAAGTACCCGAAGTAAAGCAGCATACAGAACATTATGTACTCAAATTTTCAAAATTCCTCAATAATGAGTATAAAATCTCCCCCACTTTTAGAAAGGCTGTAAATAAGCCAGAGGCCATCACGACGATAACTTTCATAAGCGATGACTACGACAGAAATTTTTATCTATTATTTGTATATGGCAGTCGTGCAGAGAAAGCCTCTACAGTATATAATGCAAAATGAACAAAGTATTAAGTTTTGCTTATGTAAATTGTCCATTATCTGGATTTAAAAGCCGTATACCACCAGAAATCGTAAACAGTGTTGTCTGTTTACTGGGCAAACAAAATTTTATCAAGTTGCAGGCTATACACAATTATCCAGAGATTACATCATCGCGATACGATACGAAAAACCGGATTCAGTAGCATAAATATACTACATCAACCATGGGCTCATGAGTTGGTTCCCAAAATACGACTCTATCGAACTCGGCAAAACATATCTACTACTTTCACATTTCCAAAACGCTAATCAGTGTAAAATCGTTTTAAATTCTAAAAACACATAGCCTAGTGCAAAACTAACTTGCACAACGGCGTTTGCGAAGTGACTATATAAGACGGTTTCCAAAGTCCAAACCTGGTGAATTCGAATAAAAGTAAATACAATAATTGTAGTAGAGAGAGCAAAGCGAGTGGACTTTCTACTGAGCGCGCTAGGAGTAAACCTTTTTTATCTTTCAGTGGAATTCATAACTCTTCTTCGGGCGGACAGATTTCGACATCATTTTGTCCTACGAGAAATGATGACGATATGCACTTTAATAGAATGCTAAGATCTGCGACCCCATATTCCGATTCAAAAGGACCAAAACGGTTTCAAGGGTTCAGCCAAGTGTAGCACTATCCCTGTCTCGCCACCATATTTCCCGGCACCAGATGAAAAAGGCTACTTTACAGAATTAGTTCGTAAAGATCTGTAACTTTGCTAAACATTACTTTTATGGACTACTCGCTGGGCAACAGTGGGCCTGAGTCAACACTTAACCATAAATATTAAATTTTGCAAATTTTTTGCGTGTTATTGCGCGTTTTGAAATTATAAATTTAAAAAAAGTCCGCTGAGTACGAGTCGTTATATAAAATGCAGATTGGCTATATCTTAACTACGTTTAGCAGGAGTTTCTATGTGTGAGTAGATTTTAGGTGCATACACATGGGTTCTTCTGTCAAATCCGTGTACGTGCGTAAAAGCAATGAACGAGCATAAAATCACGATTTGCATTTGTATACCCAAACACGATTAGCGCTTGTATGCCCAAACACGATTTGGGATATAGTCACTATTTTACGATTTAGCAGCACGATTTGTTAATTGTGTCCATGTGAAAGCGCGACTAGTAAAAGATAGCGTTTATTTCGTATACTATAGCACACATGGACAACGAACGTAGCTCTCTGATTAAGTGGCATTTGATGAAAGCGGTCAAACGTGTTGAATCGAGACATTAGTACATCACAGATCCACTGTTCGCTTACGCTAAATTGATAATACCGATAGGAAAAATGTGAACATAAATTTTTGATTCGTGATTTTGACAAAATAACAACCATACTGTGCAAGCATAACTTGGACAGGGTCGACCGACGTATGGTTCATGTAAAGGGCGGGTTTTTCGCGATTTATGATGTTTTTCTGATAATTAAAAACGTAAACTTTGCATCCCAGGATTTTGGCGCCTCTCCTCCCCCTTCCGTCCGCGGAGATCCGTGGTCCAACCAGGTCCACGTAGAGTCTGTAATAGTTACTGTTTTGCTGTACTTCGTGATCGCTTCAGTAATTTTATTCCGATAAATAATGATGCAGCGAATACCAACACGCCTTTTACGTTTTACCTCATATATATATAAACGCCGTACCCTTATAGATGCATGTGCAATTTATGTCAGGTTTACATAACAAAACATCAATTGCCATAAAATTACATTAACCTCCCGAAAGCAAAATCAGCTTGCACAACGGCACTTACAAAATGACATTGTAACAGCAACATTTTTTATATCCAATATCAGCCGGGCCTATAACTCCAGTATAGATAAGCAAGCATGTAGGTATTAATAGTTTCAGTCACTATCTTCAACAACCTTCGCAAAAACACAAGCATGTAAACATCGACACCTAGAAACTACAACCTAAATCTAACCTAGAAGAAAACATATATACGTAGACTTTGAGACAAGGTTTAGATTTTATACTGGAATAAAATAAAACATACCTGAGGTAGCGAATGCAACTGAATTTCTAATTGACGCCGCAATGATTCACGTTCTCGTTCGACTTCTCGCATCGTATTTTGACTTTCCTCCAAATTACGCCGGGTACCGTCCAGATCTTGCGTCAGTCGGTCTCGCTCTTCCAACATTTGGACCATTAGTTGTTCAAAGCGAGCTTCTGCGCTGGCTAAATATTCACTTTGCGTGAAATTACAATTTGATAAACCAAAAATGTATAAGTTATTACGTTTTGTCGGCAAAGCTGCTCATCCTTTTCGAAATACAAAAAACGATTGAACGAGTTTGTACAAAATTTCACATAGTCAACCACCGCGCCCGCGAGGTTCCAACGGTGTCGCAAATTCGGAGTCAGCTGCGACCACGAGGAAGAGAGGGTGTGCCCAGGTAAGGTAGCAAGCATTTTTTTTCGAATTTCAGTACATTCAAGTTCATAAATTTACGAATTGGCCAAATAGAGGTCCTGGACTCTCCATTCGCTGTAATTTTTCCAGGACGCATGAACCCCCTGGTTCCGAATCAGGGGCGCTCGATTTTGTCAGGAACCATTTTGCCAAGAGAAACAAACAACGTGTCAGAAACAAGGTTTTGATGGAGAGAAAAAAGCTAGTTTATTAAGTTTTTGTCTTCAGGACGGAATTTTAGTACAAATTTTATGTACTCTGGACCGAGTAAAAAATTTGCCAAAACGCACTGAACCGGGGGAGCTCAAAATTTTTGCCAGGGCACACAAATACAACATCCGCTATAAGATTGACACAAAAGTATTCAAGTATGAAATAGTATTGCTCATTGAAATGGAGCGCGCTATTTTTCAACTAACATTCAAATATGCAGGTCAATTCTTTCTTGTTTGGCTCGCGTCACGCCATTAGGAATGGGCATGGATTTGATTTAGCATATCCGGATACCCGGGAACTGTGGCATATTCTGATTGTACGGATACGCACTACCATATACTAAAATTTAAATTCTTATTTAATGTTCAAAGATTGTATACTTGATTTAGTCATATATGCACTATTTACCAGGGAATGACCAGAATTCTGGTTCCAACTAAACCGAAGATCCAGCTTCATGTCTTATGGACATCTGCATACGGAGTATTTTGTAATACGTAAAAGTTCTCCATTTCTAGTCAAAATTAGCTAGCAAACTGAACCATAACTGAAAATATCTGAAGCAGTATTTTTAAAGGTATTTGTATAACATAAAAATCGTTTTGTTCGCCCAGGTTCCTTTGCTTGGCTCTATAATTTACCAACTCACATTTATCAAACAATTTATAAGGCAAAAAATAACCCAAACCAATCAAGCACTAGCATATTTATAGGTTCTGAAGTGGACCGTACTCCCGGTTTTTTAACTACACCATAATTAATCTTACAGCCCAACGGTTCCTGCTTAATAACGCGCAACTAAACTTAAAATGACCCCGCTGACCATGGTAGTTTTTTGCAAAAATTTTCCTCATCGAACATTTTATTGTCGGTCAGGTAATGCTATTTTTTTGTTCGCGAATATCAAATATGTTCGCCAACAGAATTTTGTTGGATTTGCATTAACAAGGGGTTTGTTTGCGAACAGTAATTTACAAATAATATGACCGTCCCGTTTATGTTACAGTTACATTAAATTTGTTCGCGAACAGACGTGAATCCTGTTTTAACGCTATGAAATGTTACGTAATTGTCATAACCCAAGCGAAAACCTTTAAGTACGTGCTAGAAATGTATCAAATCAAATATTCTACTTGCTCCGTAACAATATAAATGAATTCCACATCGGGAATTGCAAAATAGGATGGTTGGTGGGGTCACTGTAAGTTTAGTCGCGCATAACTTGCGGCAAACTATACTGCCAAAGCGTCTTTATCAGTTAATAATTCTCATATACTCGTGACACCGCAACAAAGGCAACTTCGAATATTTCACAGTGCTAAGGACTGTCTAATCACATTAATTCAATCGGTGGCGGGGACTGACGTTGGCGTGGTAGTCTGTGCCCATTCCGAGGTTCCAAACTGAGTTTATTAAAGCCTTTTTAAATTCGTAGAAAACATCTCATTAAAGAAAAAGTGGCTGTAATTTTTAGCATACATTAGTAACTTCTTCTTGCAAGCGTAGAAAAGATGGGCCCTAGTTGTTAAGTGGCGGCATATGAGATGTCGACACACTGCCAAATTATTTGACAACTGCCAAATATATATGTCTTTTTCAGTTTAATCCACAATACACGTGACAGTGTTTTGATCCCAACCTTGTCTAACCAAATAAGCTGAGAAGTTCGGAAAAAGCTCGTGTTTTGGCTTCGTTGGGCAAGTTTAAAAATTTATGGCTACTTCCAGCAGGATTTTCCTTTAATCATATAGCATATGTTAACCTAATAACAATGCAGAAGGCAACATACGAAAATTATCAAATCGCAACAGGATAATTATAACATTTTAAGAAAACACTTTTTACATTGTAGGGATATAGAGCTTGCTGAATTTCCATGTAATACAATTGCATTAATCGTGTCCAGCTACCCAACTCGTATATGAAAATCTATATATAGCCCCATATTGCCATCAAGGTACACATAAGTATTGAAAAAAACCTAAATTTCAGAGGTTTGTTGCCCTAGTTAAGCATTTATAGCCCAGTGCAGCACCTCACAGGAGTAACGAAACATCCAACGTACTTTTACACCAACGAAATTATCGTGGTTAACTGGTAAAATAATCTTATATGCCCACCATTCACCACCATCAAACTAGGAACTTATTACCACTTTTAATTTTACCGATAATAAGGTCAAGTTCCGGTTCCCGCAAAAATCGAAGTTCCGGTTACTCACTGATATTTACAGATCCATTTTATGATGTATTACAAATATGAGATACATGCGATTCTTTTGATTGTATAGTTTTCTACCAATATTTGCCATTTATCTTACACTAAGTCAGCGACACAGCATATTTTAGCAAACACTATTTAAATTATAGTTTGCACTATGCCAATTTATAGTTGACTCAAATTCATTTTGAGTTGAATAAAATTTGTGCTATTTTAAATAACATTGAAATAGCGAGAGGTAACAGGTAGCCGCTGAATTCCAGGGACAAAATGCAGAACAAAATTAATTAATTTAAGAAGTTTATTCTATAAAGCTGGGACTACATAAATTCCACTAAAAGTATACTATTTGAGGCATTTGAATTCGTGTCATTGGTATTAGAAAGTTTCAGGAAACTAAACAACGTCACAGGGAAATATTTTCAAAATCATTGTAATCCCCTGATTTTCCAGATTTGTTTTTAATTTATTTGTTCAAACTACGACATTTTCTTAATAAGCCCCCGTGACAGAATTTACATTTTTATCCTAAATTGCATGAATTTGAACTCAAACTTTAAAAATGACCAAAAAGACATTGTCAAAAAGCCAATCCTGAGTTGGATAAAATGAGCACATTTATAACCATGACACTGTAGGTGTCTTTTCTTTAATCCATAAATCTATATTGGAAGCTGTCAGGGTCAAAAGTCTAAATAAGAAATGTATAGAGATAACCCAAAAAAATCAACTAAAAATTAAAAAATCATGAATCTTTGATCCTCAAAGAATAATATATAAAAGACAGAGTTTCGGCGTGGTTTTTTGCTAAAACTCGGTTAAGACTAAAAGTTCTCAAAAAATAAAACGATGGACAAGTAATGAATCCAGATCTGCTTGTCCAAGAATTTTAATCGCAATAATTAATACCATTAGTATCTCGCAATCGAGCGTGAAAAAGATGAAGCGCGGTTTCATCAAGTCATCATTTTGTTTTGTGAATAGATAACCATGCTTTGTATGTCTATTGATAACCAAACCATTGTACCCAGAGTACCGAAAAATCTATACATAGAACATTTTCATTAAGTTACTGAAGACAGACTATATTCTGGCAATATGGTTTATCAACGCTTGAACCCATTGAAAACATCTGAAAAGGCATGAAATATTCGTACTAGACTATAGATAACCAAACCATCGTATTCAGCGTATTGAAAAACCTATATAGACCATTCTCGATGCAATGGACACAATATATACATAATCAAATAAATGAAAAATCACTACATTCCGGAAATTGGGTTTATCGGCCGTAAAATTCTTGAAACACGACGCAATGGTATCATATAACCAAATTAGACTCTAGGCAGCAAAACCATCGTATTATCAAATGAGTTATCAAACCTATGCTTGATAATCTAATTGACACACATTGTTGTGCAAAAACGCACAATAGCATTCCGAAATTTGAAAATCGATGGTTTTGCTGCCTAGAGTCTAATTTGGTTATATGATACCATTGCGTTCGTGTTTTCAAGAATTTTACGGCCGATAAACCCAATTTCCGGAATGTAGTGATTTCATTTATTTGATTATGTATATATTGTGCTCCATTGCATCGAGAATGGTCTATATAGGTTTTTCAATACGCTGAATAAACGATGGTTTCGTTATCTATAGTCTAGTACGAATATTTCATAGCTTTTATTG